>JAFFZH010015431.1:11897-62966 GCA_018420115.1 Euura saliciscinereae | reverse complement strand
CCCCCCCCCCCCCCCCCCCTCCCCACGTGAGCGTTTCGCGCGAATGGTATAAAAGTCGAATAGCCCCGTGAGGACGGAAATATTTATCGCCTAATAAATCATTCGAGAACTTGGCAAAATTGTTGCTCACGATCAGATGAAACAACTTCTCGTTACAGTTTTAGAACAAAGGATGCCGTCCGGAGCTTCGATCTTGTTAGCTAAAGCACACAATTTTCTCTCGATTTGTGAACTAGATACCGCAAGCATTTTGCAGTTGCACTCAGAAAACCACAAAATTAACCCCGGGGTGGGAGATTCGCATTCGTTTGGCTAATGCGAAACGAGGCTGTGCTATACCAAAGTTTTACGACACCCTCAGAATTTAATTGACCATTTACTCCAGGTCGGCGGTGAGTGGCTTTTACTAACGCAAAAACACCGCGCCTCTTTCTTTCCATCAGGAGGCATCGTAGGCTCATTTGCTTTGTGTAAACCGAAACCTCGCGGTATCTATATTCTCGTGAATTGAATTTTTTTTGTTCTTTTCGACCGGAATTCCGAGTGATTAGATTCTCGAAAACTGATTAAGAGGATAACCGAGGTACCATTTTTTACGAGAAGATTCAACGTTGACCCACTGTTATATGGAATGATTTGATAAAAACGGAACCGGAAATGGCTCCGGCCCGTCAGCCTCGTCGAGACGGCCGTGTTCGCTCGAAGACGTTCCATTTCCGTTCTGAGCACCGTCTTACATCATTTCCGTCGTGGGATGGAATATCGCTTTTAAATCGAATCAAGACTATTCGCGAATTGCCTGCCGTTTCTCCACCTCCCCCCGTTCGTCTTACGACGTTATAAACTTCTTATAACGATTCAACGGTTTAATAAGATCGACGGATTGTTTTATCGAACCTTATCAAACTACTGGAGTATTTTAATCCCTTCTCAATAATTTTATTTTACATTCAATTAGCTTTTAGTTTGGGGTGAAAAAACGACTGATTTTTAAAATCAATCGATTATATGTGATGAATGAAAAATTATCGTTGCGTAATGACGTTTTTTTTTATTGTTTTAGGTATGTCAGCGGAAGACGAGTGGTACAACAAAAGTATTTCAGCGCTAAGAATGAATACTGCCCATCATTCAAATCTCGGCGCACCTATTCTCCAATATCAAACATAATTCTAGACTTTCAAGGAACATTGTCAAACTTTCGATATTAATTATCGTTACAATTATCGAGGTGACCATTCAGAAGCATTGATCGATGAGGAAATATCCACGAATCTGATATCCAAAGTTCTGGATCGAGGTCAGATTGCTTTTGGATGGTTTGATTGATTTTTTTTATTTGCTAGTTGAAATCTAGTCGGTATTATAATTATTTGATATATAATTTATTTATTGAATTAATTGATTTTATTTTTATTATCGAACGATTATTATTCACCAAAAACAACGTATAAGAGTATAAATATAGACGTAGACGCGAGTGTCTACATGTCCAAGAAAGTATATTAAAAAATAATAATGATAATATTGATAACAAATTATACAAAATAAAAGATAAAAAAAAATCAAATATTGAGGATACGTAATGTTTCACGTAAATAATTTAATTTATATAAAATTAAGTATTGACGTGAACGTGTTCCGTGCAGGAAATGGCTTCATGTTTTCAAAAATACTCGGGGGTCTAGAGAGAGAGTGTCCAAGAATAGAAATACCAAACTCCAATACAAAAAACTCCAAAGAAATGTATCAGCTGTTCGTTGGGTTAAAAAAAGTTTCCCGATTGTGAGGTTGTGAGTTTTATCCAACTTGAGGTGGTTACCAAATTTTCATATTCATTGCGAACCGGAATATATTATCTGGGTGTGAATTTTCAGAATAATATGGAAACAAAAGTTTTTGGTGTTTCAAACTGTGCGAAGTGTTTTTGAAGAAAATAAAGAAAAACAGAATTATGAGAGTGAATGACACGTTGTTTTATATATATTATCTAAATTAAAACTTTTTATTTCAAAGATATCGAAAGAATCTTAATAGGTTTTTGGTAATATAGTTTCTTAACAACGATTTTTCAATCAATTTCGTTTCTAATAATAATGAAGAAAAAAAAACTGTACATAAAGTATAGAATATAATAGTATAATCACAGATTATAGTGTAATACGATTTTTCAATGTCCTTTTAAAAATGTAAGCATATACCTTTAATGAAACAAAAAAAAACCTATACCTATACTTAATCTAAAATTATAGGCAAGTGAAAAATGAAAATTTTCATCAATATTAATTTTTTTTTTGTGCTTTTACTTTTTGATGGCAAGACAAAATTTTATTCGGCATTGGAATTTGCGTTCTAAATTAACAAATTTATCGAGTCTGTCCATTTTAAGAAAAATCTGTCTATATCGGTGTCATTTTTCTGTCTAATCAATATTTAAGTCATCGGTAGAATCGCGCGAAAATGTGTTAAAAAAAAAGTTTTTTCAAAAAACAGCGACGTTTAAATATACATAATATACATAAATGTGAGAATCGATTATATCGTCGATGAAAATGATCATCAATTAAAAATATTAATACATTCGCGCGTGTTCTATGATACCTCGCGTAACTCCACGCGAAATGTTCCTAAAAAAAAGTGACAATTTAAAAAGACAAAAGAAAAAATTGTAACATATCAGAATGAAAAGGTTAAATTGAATTAAAAAGAAGAAAAAAAAAACGAGAATAGTTGGGTGGATATACGCGTTTAAGACGAGCATAAATAAATTTAAGCATCAAGAGTTACGTAATGTACGTATGTGTTGTACATAGCCTAAATAAAAATTACGTTTAAAAGTATGAAATAATAATTTATCATTATTGAATGTATAATTTTAATTAATCATAATTTACTGTATACTTGATTATGTTAGGTAATGATCATCGACGGTTACAATTCGCGTATTGATCATATTACTGTATTTGTTACGCATTGTTAAAATTTGATATCGAAATGTATCCATATAACAATTCCATGTATCCATTGAAAATAGGCTACGTTCACGGTTTCCATTGCGATGCAACAAATTGATTCGACTGATCAAATAATTGTGTGCATTATTATCAACAGTGAGTATAATCAACGGATACATACTATCATTCACAGAGAAAATCGGTTGTGTCACACTCGGGTCTAGATAGCTGAAATCTGAACTAGCAACGTGAGATGGGTTTGTATTCAAGTTACACTGGCTCAACGTTTTTTCTATGTAGACACTCGGAAGGTTATTGACACGTTCTCTTCGAGAAGAAAATGGTTTTTTTTTTTTGTTTTTTTGTCCTAATTCCGACCCAAATGTCAGATAGGTTCGTTTGGAATCAAGAATACAAAACAAAACAAACAAAATTACTATATATAACTATATATACAACTATATAACTCATTGAATTGACTTGTCAATGGTCCGTGAATTGATACAAATTAATCGAAATTAATCGAATTAACATGAATTATTGCAAATTGATATGAATTAATTCGCATTCGATGAAATATTTCGGATTGACAATAATGAATGAAACTAACGAAATTAGATTGAATTGATTCAGATTAGAAGAAATTAACAAAAATTATTCCAAATTAATCGAAATTAACTTGGATTTCGGTTTGAATTAATCTCGGAAATATCGCAAATTAATTTTAACTCACGTCCGTTATTAGGAATTTATCCAGAATCGAAGAATTAATTCGAATTACAGTGCATCAAATTCGATTGAAAATAATTACAAATTAAAAAATTGATGTGTCAAGCCCGATTTGATGTATTTCCCCCTCGTATGAAACCATGTAGTGCTGAAATTAGTGCAACATGTTTTGCTAGGTGAAAAGCACGTCTCCGATTAGATTTCTTTAATTATTCAAATACCTTTACTAGTTTCTTCTGTGTCGAAAAAAAAATCCAGCAAGATATGGGATGACTTGAAACTTTAGAAGAACCAGAAGGGCTTGATGAAGGACGTATTATCTTTGAAACGCAGGTTTTAATCGCCCCAGGCGGATAATTATATCCTTGGATATAATACCAGGTCGGTAAAATTTCAGAGTACCAATATGCATGGGCTTGTGCCTATCACACTAGGTACGTCCTGAACGTTTAACCGGAAGAAAAACGGTTGCTGTTACTCGTTGGGATTTAGCTAGCACAAGCTAATTGCCATGACCCATGAGGAAGCACCATAAACTCATCGATGTGGTCAAAAGGGCGTAAGAAATCGAAGGTCACGGCTAGAAGGTCGGTGTAACAAAAACCAAGAGACACCGATCGCCCACAGAATAACATTTGTGTTTCGCATTTGGGAAGAAAAAAATTTCAGCATTTCCCACGGCACTTTCACTTACCGACCACGACTAGCTGTACATCAAATGTAGGAGTAAAAATTGTATGCACAATGTTTCAGCGAGTACTCTAGTACTGTACAGACGTCTACTTATCGTTAGTGAACTTTCATCTCTCTCATTTTAATCGCGATGAAAAGTTTCTTATCTCAGCTGATGTTCACCGTTCAATAACGACGACAACACTGAATTGGCCATCTTGGTCTCGATACCATTCAAATTTCGCGCTAAGGGCAACGTTTCTTTTTTAAATAGGAAACCAGACGAATTCTGGCACAAAGTTACCCTGGTTTCCACGCTCTAATGGTCAGGAAGGCGTTTGAAATCAAAGGCATTCCAGCTTCGACTGACATTATGATTTCATCAATTGCTGATACATCATTCAAACAATACGATTGTTGTCTCAGAACGTGGTGGAATTCTTGTGTTGCTAATTGTTCAGATCCTGCATAATTCTGTTCCATTTAATGCTCAAGTTTATAAAATGTTGACATTTTTCGAAGGGTCTTCCAAATTAGGACCATCAAAGCCAGAAAACTGTCCACGGCCCCAGATGGTTTTCGTCATTTGGAGTCATTTCCTACATGGGATGTGCTGTCCAGTTTAGGAGACGTGAATCACTCAAAAATTTATTGCCTCATTTCAAACTTATTCAAATTCTGATCGACACATAGAATTATATGAGGAAGGAATTTCAATGACGGTCTGAAATAATACGATAGGCGTAACCAATTAGGTATGCAGAGTAATTTATAGCAGGAAGAGAATGTGATGGCTGGTTCACCATGTAGGTACATTATAAGGTACCTTTTGATCCACATTCTTAGTCCATTGTACCCGACTATCGACGTCCTCAACGGTATTCGCCGGAAGAATTTAGTCCCACGATCATCGACCCGTCAATATTTTAAAGGTTTGTGCAGTGGTTCTGTGTACACATGACACGTCGAGTCATTATTGATATACACATTATCCACGTTGACCCGGTTTACTTATCGCTCTAGCAGGTCTAGCGCGCCTGTACATAATTTATTCATATTGTTTTTCCGGGAGCATTTATAACGAATGTGAGCGGAAGCCACGTGCGAGAAGATAGGAATCCTGTGTGCTACGATCAGGCAGCGGATTTCGACTATATCGTATCATTTATATTAACGTATTTACGATGTGTTAAGTATGATTTACGTCTCCTCTGTCGTGGTCGCTGAAAATGCCAAGAATACTGATTTTTACTACGATAATAAATTATTTACTGTCCATCAGGTTTTTTTGTCTGTCTCCTCTGGGGTTAATGAAGACAAATGGAAACTAATGAATTTTTAATCTTAAGTAATACAGGGTTTTATTTGACAGTGATTTCCTATGACCGATGATCCCATGCGGAGTTTCGTGCGATCATGAAACCAATACCTGCACCTGCGTCGATGCACCTGGAACACACCTGCATTCGGTCTTCACCATTCTGTCATGTCGCAGACGCTTCCGCACTACGTGGACGGCGATGGCTGTCGCAGGTTTCGAAAGGTCGTACGAAATTCAATTGGAAAAAAATCGATAGGTAATAAACGCTGGGTGAAATATTGTCGTATAAAAGGAGAAAGATAAATAATCGGAGACGTGCTTGGAGGTCGACATTCCAACAAGGGCCATTGGGGCTATACGGTAGAACGGAAGAAGCTCAATCCCGAAGAATTGTATTCTTGTTTTCTCGGAATGAGACGATATCTATATTTCAACCTAACCATTGTATTTATACACCTTCGCTAACCTCTAGCCTATTTCTGAACTATGTGTAAGACTCGCAACGTAAATAAACAAGATGTCGTCGAATTTCAAAGCAGCGTCTGGCGATTCGCGTTTTCCGTCTTTACCATGTTTTTGAAGTCACTTTGAGACGTGCTTCTCGAACGTTGACAAATTGTACACATTATGCACACGTGACAGTTCTGGCTTGTGAAAACGCTCGCTATTTTCTTCCGCATCGACAGAAAATTTCTGATTCAACATCCAGAATAGAACATAGAAATAAGTCCAGTCCAACTTATCACTTGAACGTGATTGAAAAAAAAGAATGAGCCGAGAAATAAAAGGTAATGAAGGAGGCGCGAATATGAATACCCTCACATGTTAGGTTCTGGATAGTGGATACCTAGACGATTGGAATAAATGATATGAGAAAAAAAAGAATAAATTTTTGCCTCTTGCATCTTATAAATTCTAATGGCTTCCCAGACAGAGCCGATCACGTATGCAGTTAAGTGATTAATTGAACTCAGTATAAGCGGATTTGTCGGAGCCCAGACGGCATCCGTGGGTCATTCATCCAACGGTGCAAGACACTCGTGTGGCGCCATTTGAAAAGTCCATCTTTATCAGGTGTGAGCGATATTTCCATACAGTTACACCTCGAGTGGAATCAAACCGAGATGAATTCACAATTGAGGTAGAAATTTGTCCCAATATAATAGAAAAAAATGTTCTCAGTGTGATTAACTGATAATTAAAATTGAAGGTATAACAGTCAAAGTTCAGAAGTTCGAATTTTTCCATGATAAATCAGCTCCAGCTGACTTCGATTGACTTCGACTGATTTCAACTGACTTCGAGCGGTTAACCTTTCGAGAATCAATTAAACTTTCGATTGTTTTCTGTCGATTATATCCTATGAATAAACTACGATCGTGGATAATAGTTTGTTTTTTCTCATCCTGTCTAGAGAGCTGAGTATAATAATGAACGATCAATATGCGACTTGACGCTAACATGAATCCAAATAAATTGAAAGAGTTTGATTGAAATAATAATCAGGGATTCCTCTAACGGGATTCTCAATCTCATATTCATTCGGCTCTGTGTACAGACCGTGGTGTGGAAATTAAGACTTTGTCGAATTAAGATAGCAACATTATCGAGACTATATCATTATACTATTCCGCAAAATTCATTTATGCCCAGACGTCATTCTCGAGTGGTAAAAACTATCGATTACAAAACATCACCCAGCCAGACGCTGATAAGTCTCGTATACTATATGCTTTTGGCTATAATGGATGATAATATGTCTGCAGGGTCAACTTGGACAGGTATTCGATTATCAGAAATCGATTATATTTGTACTTATTCCAAGTAAACAGCGCAATTTGACTCGAAATTTCACTATCATTACGTAATCACGTTCAGTATTGTATGATTCTACCAGGAACCCGGGCGGAGTACCACGTGGTGCTTTGTTTGGCCCTCATGATTCGTGACGTTCGCACAACGATTGGTTTACCTTGGAGGCGCGTCTGTTTGCCAACCGCGAATAGTAGGTGTGTGTATGTGTATCTTCAAATTCGTTGTACAGTTACGTCAGTCTCGTACCACTACGCAAAGTGGTCTTAGAATTTTATCTCATTATAGCATAATATTATATTTGATAAATCAGTGATTTTCGATAAGTAAAAAATGATGATAAAAATCGATTCGTCGCTACCCGGCCAAGCGATTAGATATTTAGAAATACACGAGCTCGAGATTTGGCTACGACTACTAGCTGGAAATAAAAATGTACGATCGATGTATGTAGAGTGTATTAAAACTGAAGCAAACATATTCTATGTGCTTTCTGACTCATCACACTGAAAGACCACCCGCACAAATTGCCGAGCGAACCTGCAAACATAGCCGATGATCGTAACTGAATATCTGAGTAAGCGATTCTAAATTTGAAATTGGCACGTAGGAACAGCGTCGAATCGTTCGATTCCTAGGCTCGTTGTGTCCCGGAAATATTTGGGCAATGAACGTAACGGTCCGTGTCCGGCATGTGTGATGCAAGTATACTCAGCCTCCAGCTCGGTAGACAGATTCCACAGCTGAGAGTAGAGAGAGAAAGCAGACTCTAGAGGTTCAATATCAATGTTACGACATTGTGAAATGAACGCATCGATCCAGACTGCAAACATCGTCGCAGACAAACAGAGAAAAAAAAACCCTCTAATAACAGACCGACTCCAGGGCCGTGGTAACAAGCCGGCAAGAAGTATCGGCATTGGATTTCTCCTGGGCGCCGGGAGGCGAAAGAGAGAGACCTTGAATGAATACGGGAATTTCGTTCGGGTTCTCATTTTCACGTTGGTCACTCAAAAAAAAAAAACGGTTTATTGAATCTGAATCAACTAAAAAAATGTATTTGTTAGAAGTAGATTTTTATTCGTGGCAATAAAATTATGTTTGTTACAAAGACTATATTTATTCACGTCAAATATATTTCTTTTGTAGGTTTTTCATAACGAAATAAATGAATATATTTCATTTACTAGTGACAAAATGATTTTTTTATTTTTTTGTGATGTGTGCGTTACGTTGCTGTTGCGTCACGGAGGCCGGTACTTCGACGTGTGATAATCGGTAATTAGCTTCTGACCACGCTATCCACCCGGGTTCAACGTTACACCGCGCAAGTGAATCGCGATCGTATAACTTTCACCTTCAATCGGTTATTTCAAAGTCGTGTATAATTTATGTGTGCATGTATGTACATACATACGAACGCAAATAACAGCGATACGTTTACGTATATCGATGCGAAAATACGCGTCTGACATGTGCTTCGAACGGCGTAACCTTGATAAATTCGCGGCCATAAGAGTTCGAAAGAGATGATATGGCAATGACATCACGCGGTGACGGATACGTCGAGCTATATACTAGATCGAGTTGTATCATTATGTACTTTTTTTCAAACTCTACGACTCTGAGGTGCACATGTCTTGTTTCAACGGAAACTTTTTTTTTCTATCGTTTGCACGATTTTCAAGGAAAACGAGAAACAAAAATTACCTATAATAAGTGCGAATTGGGATTTTTTGCATCGATTTTTTTCCCGATTTTTTTAAACGCATAATGTATAGAGTAGCTCGCAATAATTAGCTCGTGTTTTTTTCTTCTTCGTTAAAAATTGATAATGACAACAGTTTTTTTAGGCAATGGTGACGTCACAACTTTACTTAGTAATTTTCGATCCGTTTTTTTACTTTCAATTTTGTTTCAATTGAGAAAAGAAAAAATATAACCTGATTATTATTATTTTTTTTTTGCAAACTACGAATATATGAAATGAAAAAAAAATGAAAAAAATACGTGCAAAATTGCCGAATTGCGTTCAAGTGAAACACATTAGTAGTATAAGGTTTTACTATATTCGTGTACGAATCCACGAGAAGAGTAGATAATAGATTTTCCGATCTTGAATTACACCCACATTCGTTTTAGGACATTATCGAGTTCCCGAGAAACTGGTAACCGGAAGTAAATTGATAACACGCACATGGTATATTTATCGGCGTAATAAATCTTGTCGGTATTTTGACGGTAGTAAGTATAGACCGTAAACCGGAAGACAAATACATTACAGATTTGTCGGAAAGGAGTTATAAAGTGGCACAAGATAGTATACAACGATCGCTACCTTTGTTACCTTTTTTTTCCTTTCTTTACCGCACTGACCAAACATAGACTATAAAATTCAAGGCGACATCAATACAGGTGCTTAAAATATTAATGATTCATTTCAATCAAGAAATATAGATTTCAAGTATTTTCTGTGAGCAAAGACATTGATAGAACAAAATAACATTCATTGTCAAATATATGAGCAATTGTTTTTTTCTATATTTCAATATTTTTATTACAGCTCAAATTCAATTATCACCGTTTTATTAGATCGTATTTGAATAGGTTCACCCGTTAGGCAGATAGCTCGTTACACAATTTTAACCCGGCAATCTTGTCTAGACCGTCGGTGTAATTCGACGTTGAAGAGTTGGGTTTCAATAAACCGAATACTACCGGTGGGCAGTTGGGACACTGCCATGCAGGTACGAGCGGCCGGGACGTCCTACGTGTACACATCCACCTTATACCCACTGCATTCAAAATTTCACATATAAACAACATCCTTTTTACACAGGAAACCACAACCGATAATAATAATAGATAATAATAATAATACTTCAATTTAGTATACATCATGCACCAGGGGAAGGAAGCAGGTGTTTTTTTTCGCGCGCCGATTTTGCAGAATGAGTTGCAATCCGAGAGTGAAGACGAGTTGTGCTTCCTTCCCATGGCACATATGTTATTTTATACCACATATGCATTAAAAACAAGTTAAAGTGAGGTTAGGATCATGGGAACGGTATTCTCCGCTAGGGGCAGCACTTTCTTGGTTTATTTCACCGTTACTATGGTTACCAGAGTTTTTCCTTCCCTCCTGACAAAGTTTTTTCAGGATTTATTTCCCCGGTAAAAAAAATGTGACTTCTATCCCGTTAAGGAGGGCAACAAACACGAGTTTTTAATTAATGCATGTGTGGTAGAAAATAATATGTATAGTGTAATTATTATTATTATTATAATTAATAATCTACAGGTTTTACCCGTGGGGCAAGAATCTTAGGCATTGAAAATGTTTCTTATGATTTTTCATTCATTTTTATTTTTTTTGCACATAAAGTTTTGAGTGCGTTCCGCTGATAATAATAATAATTATTATAATATGTATAGTGTAACAGAAAATTAAATTTCTTGATTAACATTAACATCTCTGTAATTATATACAGCGTGACTTCTTATAGCGTGAACACCAGGAATCCAGTGCGCATGCGCGATTCGGAATCGGCAATTGTTCGCGGGATCCCTGAATGGTTGCGGTGGATTCGGGGTCGGATTAACTATTGTCATTCCTAACGATGGAACAGTCTGAAGTTGACTACAACCTTCAGACAATTCTGAACGAATTCAACTGTCCGAAAGCTTCAGCCAACTTCAGACTGTATCTGCATCGTTAGGAATTCACCCTGTATATCTGCGTACATCATATCTTGCGAAACTACACTGAACTGTGAAATGACCTGATCGAGAAACAACTCGAGTTTGACGAAGTGTCCAAAGAGCAGATAAAGCAATACGCGATAAGTTGACCAAAGGACGTCCGCGATTTTTTTGTCAATTTAATTATGACTTAAATTATAGTATTGTAATTAAAAATCAATTTAGACAAAATATCGCAAACAGAAAAATTGGAGCATCTTTTTTGGTCACCAATAGTCACATTTCGCGACCCCTCCCCCCCTATAAGCGCGGACGGTCTTTATGGACGCCCTCTAGGTACGACTATGCGAGCATGTGAGAATAGGCGCTCCGTTATCCCCCCGAGTCTACGACCATGCCGCAGGCAACGCCGCGCCAGCTGACTCCGTTTTCTGTAGTATTCACTTTTCGCTAGCAACCGAGCACTGCGCGGTGCGCGCCAATCGAGTAAGCATTACTACAGCGTCGGCTTCTCGGGTTCGACTTCGCGATCGGCAGTTTCGTATAGCTTCTATATTATTCGCGATTAGCTAGTTCCGTGACATCGAAAAGAAACTCGGGACTTGAGTGATAATCGACGTCGCATCGAGAGCGAATGAAATTTGTCAGTTTATTTTACGTTACTTGACAGAAACACTGACGCCGAATCGCATTGACGCGGTGAGTCTACGATATCAACACGTGGAGTGACTACCTAATTCCCAATAGATTTATCGTGTATAGATTTCTCTAATTTTCTCTCCCACACACGGCATCGAGAGAACTACGTGTTTGAACACCTAGGGACCTACTAGAGAATCGAAAGCGTGTGTTTAGGCAGTAAACATTTCCGGAGGATTATCGACTCTACATGGTTTTTCAAAATATCGAAAGAGACAAAAAGTCGCGTTCAAATGCAGCTTTTAGACTCTGGTTGAGCAGAAATATTCTTTTTACTATCCACGATATACCCACTACGAACGAGTGTGCCGCGAGGGGCGTAAGCTAATCGTAAAAAACATAAAGAGTCAAGATCGTGCGTGAGTGCGTGCGTGCGTGCGGCAAGAGTTATCCAAGAGCGAAGCCAGCGCCAATCCCAATTCCCAGGGACAGTCGCGTCGCGACTAGCCGCCAGAAGGCCTGTGTTTTGTGTGTTACGACGCTGCGTATTGCCTTGCGTGACGCAACTCATTCACGTTATACGTCTACGAGTCTACTACGCAATTTGAGATATAGGACCCGGAAAGCTGACACATTCGACTTTTGGTATGGTTTAGAAATTCGTTTAAAACTTTACCGCGTCATCCGAGGCATTCGGGATAGTCTTACAGTGTTTTTGGTCAATTGTCGCGATTACCGGTGTCGGATAATATCTCGCCTCGTGGAATACTCGACGTATCGTTTTTCAAAATCAATTCACATTATTCGTAGAAATAGATTATCGTAGGTTTAAACTTTACCCATCATTTTTAATCCGTCGTAAAGTTTACGGTCGTAAGATTTGAATGTTAATTCATTTCACGACGCAGTTCTCTAGCCTCTAGCCACTGTTGTTTATTTTCTCTAACGATATTTTTCGGCGTTGTGTGTCACAACACCGAACGAAACTTCGCGCTATACCGTTTCTACACATATATACTATAGACACTTCGTTAAAAGTTGTTTTCAAATTATTATCATCTCCTTCACTTCGTGTTTTAGTCTGTACAAATCAATTCGATATAGATATAAGTTCCATACGGAATAATCGAATTCAATTTACTGTCTATTCGCAGCTCGCTAGAAAAAAAAACTGTGTTTTGTATCCAAATATTCCTAGAAGTATAATTTTATTATATTACCGGTAAGCCTCACTCTACGCACAAGCATGACACAATTTTATCGCTGAGTGTCTCTTCGTGCATAAAAAACATTATAATATCTCATTGTTAGAGCTTGAAACATTTTTGTAGCCGAGATTCAGTGAATCCAGTTGCCGAAGTATGAATTCTTCGATCCTTTGGTCAATTTTCTTATTATTAGACAATCAAACGATGAATAAACACTCGTGTCTAACGGCATTGAAAAATGTGTTCAATGAATGCATCAAAGTTATTCCGATGATCTGCATGCTGGAAAAACAACGTTTTGTTATCGCGTCTATTCGAGGCTGGTATAAATACTCGAACGAGTCGATCGAGACACAGAAAACAGATAAAAGCTTGATTAGTTTCATTCTCTTTTTATTTCTTAACAATAAATATATGTCTACTAGTACTAGAGAATTAAAAAAACTATGAAGATACACACAGACACTAAAATTAGCAGTGAGACTGTACAGATAAAATAATTCGGTTTATCGTTACACTCTCGTCTCCGGTCGTAAAAATGTTTCATAAAATAATCATAATGAAAAACACCAGTCAGCATTTTTTTCTTCTTCCCCTCCTCTTCTTTTATTCCTAGATATTCGTGATTCGCATATGTATGTGCATACATCCGTATAATTCAGGGGGGGGAGAGATAAAACTCAAGGTCATCATCTCGAGGTATCATTAGGATCTTCTTTCTGGACCAGTGAAACCCTGATCAATATATGTATGTTCTTCCCCAAATTAATTGGCACAAGGAAAAAATGTCGCGTCTGTAACAAAGACGCAATTTGAACCGATAGAACCGAAGGCTTCTCGTAATTATTGGAACCACCAATAGCGTCATCAGTTTAATTAAGCCTTTTGTTTCGATGATATTTCTGTACGACCGTTTATCCACTTTTGTTATGTACGGTTCCTCTGACGTTCTACCGTCTTCTGTTTTCCAGGGTGGAGGACAAACGTAGTACCTAAAATTCGAATTTCTGCGTACGACAGTCGAAAGGGTCGATGAAGATAAAAAATTGATCAACGATTAATAAATTGGTATACAAGAAAAGAAAGACAAATTGATACTAATTGGTAATAAATTACTTAACACTACAATATTGAATAATCGACGTAAATATACGGTGTGCAATTAAACGTTGAACGTATTGTAAATATATACATCTACGCTTGAATTTTGTGGAAAAATTAAATTGTGCGATTATTAAAAAAAGAAGTAAAGAAAACGAGCATAAAAATATTGTTAATCTATATTTTTATTGTTATGAATAATCGAAGTCGCGGTGATACATATTGGCGACGGATTCAAAGAGGTGAAATTAAATGAATTATAATCGATGAAGAAACGATCACCATGAGGGCGATAAAAGTCTTTCTTCTAATCTGCATTTTTGCTTCGGTAATTTGCGATGGAAAAGATGATTTTTACACGGCCACGACAAACGTTCCGAGGCAACGTGCCAAAACTACATTCGGAAGTTACAACCCGGATTTAGGGGGTATAACCGAGTCGGTGATCGAAGGAAGTCGAACCGGAAACAGGAAAAATAGGACTTCCGATGTCGTCGAGGGGATCTGTCCGTCCGTAGACATAAGAAATAACCTTGAGAACCTGAACGGGATCAAAGACTGCGTCGTGATCGAAGGATTCCTACAAATAATCCAAGTAAATGATACGAACGGTGATGATATCGGGAAACTAACGTTTCCAAAACTCAGGGAAATCACCGGGTATCTACTACTGTACAAAGTCGATGGCTTGACCAGTCTCAAGAACGTATTCCCGAACCTCGAAGTCATCAGGGGCCACCATACTATCAATCGTCACGCTATCATTGTGTACGAAATGCCCAATCTTCAAGAGGTAAGTGACCGTATCAGCAATGAACAAAAAAAAAGAGAAGATTTAAAAAAAAAATTATTTCTACGATTTTTATAATTTATCGAACTCTACGAACCAAATTATTTAAATGGTCTCTTCATTTAATTGAGGAGAGTTTCTCAATTCGAGTTTATTTAGAAAACTTAGCGAGACAGAAAAAAAAACGTGTAGATCAGTAAAAAAAAATTTCTCAATCTAATTATTCATGCTTACAGAGGCATTTGTTCAATTCTTGGGATAAACAATATAATATAACACCGTATATTATCTCAGGTGCAACATAATAGTGTGATGATGAAAGACTGATCATTTGCTTGTGACAAATTTCACAGACAATTCATTTTTTTTTCTAGTTTTCTATAACTTTATTTACTGAAACTAAACGCAACAACAGAACACGACTCGTGTGTAAGCTGTGTCCACATTCACGATATATTGAGATAGCAATCTTTCACAATACTTTTCGCCAGTATAAGCCAACATTTTTTCTGAATCGTTAACATTCTTAGCAATATTTTATCCGGTATTCGGATAATAACAAAGTTTTCGCTGGCATTGAGGACACCAGGAATCCTTTCATTTAAATAACAATTATACTTTTATCATCAATGGAAAAAACAAGATTTATGTAAATTTGAAATCTTTGGTGGTAAAGGTAAATGTATATGGATACAGTTGGGGAGAATTTTTCAATTTATCATCGACAGGTTGTAGAATTTTCGAAAATATCTCAAAACACGCGCTAATTCTAAAGTTTTCTTAATTACTTGTGATTGAAATGTTTATTGTTATGTTTGGAAATCGATCAAACTCGAAAAATTTTCGATCTCAATCAAATTACACTTTGATTCTTGAAGCGCCATATGAGCACGTCGTCGTCGATAAATTCAAGCCAAAAATAGAGCCTAATTTGAATGAAAAGTGGCGAATTTGGTTTTGGTTTGAAATTTTTGAAAAAAAATTTGGTTTAAAAATTCCTGGAAAAATAAAAATTTTCAACTGGAAAACCGGGAAATTTTTTTGAATTCGTATGCCATTGGCACTAGATACCCTGACAGTACTTTTTTCGAGTTAAATTCACAGCAATTGTGTCAAGATTCCCCAAAGGGTTATATAACCGATTTTTCAGTTTTGTATCTCCAGAATATTTTGAAACTAGTCTGATAAAAAAATTCTTAGTATTCAAGAATGGAAACGGTTTTTGTAAAACACGTATCAGCGAAACAATAGGTAGGGGCCATCCAGATAAGGCTCACCTTTTATCGCGTTCGACCCAGAACCGGATATTCTTTAGTACGTTCCGGACGATAACTCTGACGCCGTGTCCGGCTGAAAAAGGCTAAAAAGCGAGAAGATTAGAAAGAAGATAGCGAAAGGAGTATACTTTCAAATATACCTCGAAGAACCGAAAGATCCTAGTTCAGATCTGATCTGATCAAAAATGAAAGTACATTGTGTATAAAAGTATGTAATTTATCGAAAAAATGTTGATATCTTCTTTCATTCAACATCAAAGATAAGACTGAAGCCTTTGAGACCATAAGTTTGTCAAATATTTGAAACACAATCCCGTCTGCATGGTGGCAGTTCTAAAATAACTATGACGTTAACTCAGACCCAAAAGAGTGACTTGAAACAAAACAAAAAACCGAATGAACAAGATAAGCGCCCTGATTTTATCGAACAAATTATTATCTGGTGGGGTTCAATCATTTCTACATTCTTCAACACTTGATTATGTCCAGGCAAACGGAGCAGAGGCGTCGCAGTTTCAGAGAAATTGAAGCAGATTAGTTCACGTCTGTATTCGATGATAGCGCGGGGTCCAGACTTTCGAAAGTTTGATGCTAATACGTTTCAGATCGATGAAATGTAACGTGGGCGACTTTTGACCCCAAATTTATAAAAAATAATGTCATAACAGCGACCGTTATTTCGTGATAAGATAGGACCAGTCCTAATCATCATCGCGAAAGACCTAATTTCGACACCTCGTTGGCACCTGTCTAGTGTCTAGTGTCTAGTGTCTCCCAGTCGGACGACCACGTAGTTGTCAGGGTCGTGACGCACGTCCAATAAAAGCCTTGGACCTCGGTTGTTTATCCATCGGTCAAATCGGTCGTCATAAAATTTTAACGTAGGCGGTTCAGCTGTTATTTTGACAATCATACAAACACCACAATAGACGGCTGGCGATAAGCGACGAAAGACATGCATAGTCGATATTTTCACTGCCTGATTAGATTCACACGCGAGATAATACGGTTGATTCTAAAATTGCTTATTTTAAGGTTCACAAAGCGAGTCGAGACGCTGAACGACAAAAGGACTGAATGTAACAATTCTTTTTTTTAGGATGAAGCGTCCTTTGGTCTGATGCAGACCGTAAGGTCTTTCATGATCACAAAAGACCGCAGATAAGATCTGGGAAAAATTTCCCACTCGCTCTCAATTCTAATTCTAATTTATGTATACAATTACCACAAAGAATCAGAGAACGTGAACTTCGGGGAGACTAAACCATACATTAAGGTCACTTAGCGGCAAGGTTACCCCGCTTGAACCACTTGACCCCCGAATCATGTCGGTGCCTGACCTCTTTCATTTTCATTTAATTGAATAACAAATTCTTATCCTTCAGCTCGGTCTGGATAAGTTAACGGCGATAACGAGAGGCGGAGTTAGAATAGAGAATAATGCAAATCTCTGCTACGTGAAAACGGTCGATTGGAATCTGATCGTTCCCGCAGACTCGGAAATAATCGTCAAACACAACAAAGCGGTCCGGTCGTGTCCCGGTTAGTAAAAACACGTCGATCAATAATCATTGAAATCGATTCGTCTTAGAGTCGATAATTTATCAATTTACTGAATGCATAAAAATCGTACAGGTTGTCCAACATGCGATGGAGGTCATTGCTGGACGTCGAATCGATGCCAAGATACAGTGAAACCTCGGTGTCACTCAGAATGCTTAGGCTCGTGCCACGGTCTCGAGGATACGGAATGTAGCGTCTGCAAGCACTATCGTCACGGTGGTAAATGCTTGGCAGAATGTCCGACGCATTTGTAAGTGATTTTTCCCGAGAAGAAATACATCGTGTCATTCATTATTCACAGATGAATTAAAATACTCTCATCGTGTGTTCAGGTACGGTTATTTGTCGAGGCGATGTGTCACCGAGGAAAAATGTTTAACGATGTACAAAACGGGTTCAAAAAACGATCACGGTTCTAACGAAGCACTCATTTGGCGTCCCTTCAACGGTTCTTGCATCATGCAATGTCCCGATGGGTTTGAGGACCACGTGAGTTTTATACCGAACACGTTTATCCTCAACGAAACATTAGATACAGTAAATAATTCTTTCCATTATCATTTGCCCAGGGTTTGACTTGCAGAGCATGTTCTGGGCCTTGTCAGCGAGTAATTCGAAACACGTCAGACGCACAGCTTCACGGTCGTCTTGCATACAGCAAAGAAGGACAGGAGTCGTATGATGCAAATCTACCGAATGAGTTGTATGCAGAGTTGTATCCGAACGGAAAAGTAGCTCCTCATCAGGCAAAGGGTGAGAAATACCAGCCGTCCTCGAAGGATCAAGAAATTGTGGAAAAAACGAAGACAAATAGGAAGGGTGGACCCAATGGTAATTGGACTCCCGTGGTCACTGCTGATGGAATTTGCACTTCTGCGGACATAAGAAATGCCGTTGACAACTTCAAGAGGATTCAAGACTGCGTAATCATCGAAGGGTTTCTTCAGATCGTACTGACCGATCGTAAGGACGAAAATTCATTCGAAAATGTCACTCTTCCGAAACTTAGGGAAATCACTGGGTACCTGCTGCTCTACAGAGTCAACGGCTTGAAGAGCCTCACGAATTTATTTCCGAATCTCGAAGTCATCAGGGGTCAGGATTTACTGACTGACTACGCTCTGATGGTCTATGAAATGCCCAATCTTCAAGAGGTAATTTTCATCACTGGACACTAAGTATCTCCTAATGGTCAGTTAAGTGATTTGGAACAAATCGTTTGATCGATTATGAATGTTAATGACTCGGTGAAAGACACCCTGAATTCTTAACTTCGATAATTGTTCTTTCTTCTTCAGAGAAATGTATTTTCCCTGTAAAAGTCGAGTAGATCTTCGTTTTCCTTTCTGTTAATTTTAATGATATTTCATTCCAAATTTTCATTACTCAGCTCGGTCTGACGAAGCTGGTAGAAATTTCTAGAGGAGGAGTTCGAATTGAAAAAAATCCGACTCTCTGTTTCGTGGACACAGTAGATTGGAAGAGGATCGCCACGAGCCCCGGAGCTCATATTTACCACATGCTCAACAAGCCTAGAAGTGGGTGTCCCGGTTCGTAGAAATTATCGCAATTGCTGATCATATTTATTCCCAACATCGATTTATAATATTCACGTTTATATTTTGTTGCATACAGGCTGTCCAAAATGCGACTCAGGACATTGTTGGACGTCGAGACACTGTCAGGCAACGGAGAAGCCTAAATGCCACTCGGAATGCTTAGGATTGTGCTTTGGTATAGAGGATACGGCGTGTAACGTATGCAAACATTACCGGCACGAAGGAAAATGCATCGCAAAATGTCCAGATAATCTGTGAGTTATTTGCGAAATTTCTTTCAGTCGTTAGCAATTTTAGTTTTTGCAACAGTTAATTTTATTCACCTACTCGTATTTTTTCTTCATTTTACAGATACGGATATCTGTCGAGGAGATGTATCACCCAAAAAGAATGTGTGGGAATGAGACGCCCCAGTCCTTCAAACGGATTCGGAGAGCTCGGCATTCCAAGTTGGCGGCCCTTCCAGGGTTATTGCATCACATCATGTCCGAGTGGGTACGAGGACTTCACTAACGATCAGCAGGTAAGTTTACTCTCAAACTTGACACTACGGTCTTTTATTGAATCTGAAATTTTTATTTTGTTCTTGCAGATTAAAACGTGCAAACCTTGCACCGGACCGTGCAAACGAGTTCTTGGGGGAGAGATCATACGAAATTTGGCCGACGCTCAACGTTACAAAGGCATAAGCATTGTCCAAGGTGGATTAGAGTTTCACCTGGATACCAGTAACAATAACATGATGCAAGAGCTCGAAACCTCGTTCGAAGACGTTGAGGAGATAACTGGGTACCTCAAGGTGATGCATTCGTTTCCGATAACTTCGCTAGCCTTCTTTAAAAAGTTGAAGGTGATAAGGGGTGAGCCACCGGAGAATAACAACGCGAGTGTGACGGTCCTGGACAACCCAAATTTGTCAAATTTATTCGCGAAGGGTCAAACGGTCGAGATAAAAAAAGGGAGATTGTTCTTTCACTATAATCCAAAACTGTGCTTTTCTAAGATCGAAGAACTCGGACACATGTCTGGTATAAACAACTTTTCAAACGTCGAAGTTGACCGGGAATCGAATGGAGAAAAAGTTGCCTGCGATATCGTAGAAATCAACATCACAGTCAGCGAGAAAAAATCAAATTCTGCAACCCTATCGTGGAAGCACTACGTACCCTCGAACGGTCAACGACTTCTGCGATACATTCTCAATTACATGGCTACCGAGAACCCAAACATCACCGTTTTCGACTCAAATTTTTGCGGCAATAATACCTGGCAAACTATCGATGTCGATGTACCAAATTCCACTGTCTCGGGTTCTACGATAGTGTCGAAAACCATTACAGGACTCAAACCCTACACGAGCTACGCGATTTACGTGAAGACTTACACCTCGAGGCACGAGAGTTCGGTGCCGAGTCCTGTTGCTCAGTCGTTGATCACTTTCTTCCGTACACGAAGCGACATTCCATCACCTCCAACGAACTTATCATCGTTTCCAGTAAGTGACACAGGAATTATGCTACGCTGGGATCCACCTGAAGTCCCGAACGGTCCTATAGCCTATTATCTAGGCTCCAGAATGTTACGAAGAGATGATCCGGAGATTCTCGAGTTTAGGGACTACTGCAAGTACGGAGTTATCGAAGAGAGCATAGAGCCTGTGACTGATGAACTTGATATCGAAGTCACTACAGAAAGATTCATCGAGCCCGACCCCGAACCTTGTTGCATAGATCCACTCGACCCCACCAGATGTTGCAAGAAGAAAATTCCAGCCCCGGTACCAAAGCCCTCGCTGCCAAAGAAGTTTGATATAATGTGCAACGCAAATATGAGCCTGAGTATGTACGTTCCAGGGAAAAGGAGTACCTGCAGGTCGTCGGGAATCGAAGATTTCATGTCTCTGATAGAGTTCGAGGATGACAAGGAATTTATCTTCAACGTTACTGCGGACAATAGTCAATACCTGGTGAACAATCTGACGCACTACTCGATGTATACCTTCAACATTGTTGCCTGTGGCCCAACACTTGCCGATGGCACCGAGCAGTGCTCCGACGTCCAATACACGAGCGCAAGGACTGCCAGACGTGAGGAAGCTGACGATGTTCAAAATGTTGAAGCCAGGGTAAAGAATGGTACAACAGCCACAGTGTCTTGGGACAGGGTCAGACATCCTAACGGTTTAACAGTTAGTTACATCGTTGAATACTCAAATCTGGATGTCAAGGGCTTCAAGCAACCGCCTGAATGCGTTCGGGCAAGAAACACTCGGGGAATTACGGAAAGATTTGACCTACAGAACCTCAGTCCCGGAAGGTACAAAGTCAAGGTACGTTCCACGTCGCTGGCAGGAGACGGAAGGTTCACGAACGCAGTCCAATTCAAGATTCAATTAGAGGAAAATAGTTCTACCGGCATTATCGTAGGATTCAGTATCGCTATTGCTGCTGCCATCGGGATATTTGCAGTCTGTCTTTTTATCAAACGTCGCAATAACAAAATGAAACAGATAAGATTGATCGCAAGCGTCAATCCTGACTACATAGAGACCAAATATGTGATCGACGACTGGGAAGTGGCCAGGGAGGACGTTCAAATACTCGAGGAACTCGGACTAGGAAATTTCGGGATGGTTTATCGCGGTATATTGAACGGATCCAGAAATGTGGCGATCAAAACAATATCAGAGACCGCTAATCTGCGGGAGAAGAACGAATTTCTCAACGAAGCATCGGTGATGAAGAACTTTGCTACTTTCCACATCATCAAACTACTCGGGGTCGTGTCCATTGGCAGTCCGCCATTCGTCATAATGGAACTGATGGAGAACGGAGACCTGAAGACTTACCTGAGAAAGATACGAGACACTCACTTGGTTCCAAATTTTTCACGGATCTGTAGAATGGCAGCGGAGATCGCGGACGGCATGGCTTACCTGGAGTCAAAGAAATTCGTTCACAGAGACCTGGCGGCGAGAAACTGCATGGTCTCGAGAGATCTAGTCTGCAAAATCGGGGATTTTGGAATGGCCAGGGATATATACGAGACGGATTACTACAAGATAGGTAAAAAGGGGCTGCTACCCATCCGATGGATGGCTCCGGAGAATTTATCGGACGGTGTATTCACCTCCGATTCTGACGTATGGTCCTACGGTGTTGTTTTATACGAGATATTGACACTGGCGGAAATTCCCTACCAAGGCTTCTCCAACGAGGAAGTGTTGAATTTCGTTTTGCGCAAGGGGACGGTTGACATCCCGAAAAATTGTCCCGAAGTGATATATAAAATCATGGAAAGGTGCTTCAAATGGAGACCAAACGACAGACCGACGTTCCTCGAGATTGTTTCGGAGCTTGAGCCGTTCCTTTCGCAAGATTTTTGCACAGCTTCGTTCTATCACTCCTCCGACGGTGTCGAAATAAGAAATTCAGGGGTAAAGAAGGTGTACCACAACGCGGCGCCGATTAGATTTTATTTTGGCAACGAGACTGCTAGGTGGGTTAAAGACTTTGAGGACAACGTCATGCTCTTGGATCAAACCAAGGCTGGTTCTAGCCGGGGGCGTATTTTTAAAAACGGTTTTCAACAATTTGGCAATCATTCAGCTATGGAAGACGTTTCTTTAGATCGCTGATTCACTCACGCACATATTTTCTAAAAGACTGCTGCGTCGTTGTGCGACAGCCGAATCCATATTTACGACAATTTGGTGCTGGTCACTGTACGTGTCAATTTATTGTATTCCGTCTTATTCGATATGCCGAGTGAAAAATGAGAGAATGAGAGAATGAAAGAGTGAGAATTTGTCTTTTCTGTGCCTCGACACAAAGTGCCTTCTTATTTAATCAACGAATAAACAAACCTTGTTTTCGGGACCAACGAGTTGAACTTTATACTATGTCTTAATTGCGGTAGTTCTTTTGTAAAATCTTGATTCCTTATCGGTTTTAACATAGAACTTGGCGTAGATAATACGTGTTTAATTATTGGATCACCAATCAGTTCTAATCAATTTTCCGCTTACAAAGATTGCTCGTTTGATACACTTTTGTTAAAGATAGACGATAGTTGTTCGAACACAATTTTTGTACGGCTCAAATCTCAACAGTCGGTGACGCAATTTAATTATTTCACTGCCAATTTCACCATGTTTGAGTGGACATCAAAAAAAGTAACTCAGACAAGAACAATTTCCGTTCTCCAAAAACGAATAATGTTCACCTTTAATTAAAACTATTTTTTGTTTTTTGTTTTTTGTAATTGCTGCTCATGTACCTTAGCTATAAATATAGTAACGATAGTTTCTATCAATTTACACTCTGATACCGAATTAAAGTAATAGTGCTGGCATTACGGCATACGAGTATCGTATACATGTGTGTTTTTTTTTTCTTTCTTTTTTTTTCTCTTCGTCATCTAACTTTGTATACGAAACGTGTGCTTGACTGTAATTATATTTACGCAACTTCTTCAACGCTCAACGTCGTGGGTAATAGAAAGAAAAAAAAAAGAAAGAAAATTGACTGTGGCGTTGTACGTAGGTAGGAATCTTGCATCGGGATATTCCTAATCAAAAGAAAAAACAAAAAAAAAAATCCTGCCATACTGTCTTCCACGAGAGACTATGACCATTAATACATAATTAAATTAAATAATACGTAAAACGTAATTTATATTTTTAAGGTAAATTATTATAATATATACTTACCAGATATTCATTTCATTAGATAGGTAATAATATTATAACAACAATGATAAACGATCCTGTTTTTTTTTTTCATTGTTTTTTTTTTCATTTCTCCTTACGTCATATTCTTACTTTCTAGCTTAGTGTTTATTATTAAGTCTTAAAATTTATATCTTATAATATAGACATTTAAGGTAACAATGATTAATTATTATCTTAAGCCACGTTACTGTTAGTATTGCCGCTGAGTATTACAACTAGTCACATAAGCCAAAAGTTTGTTATTCTCGCAAGAAAAAGAAAAAAGAAAAAAAAAAGTTTTCTTTTTGTTTTTTTTTTCTTCATTTTTTTAATAAAGAATATCATAAGAAATCCCCAAAAAATATTACGTTCTAATTTAATACACTCGGTACATTTGACCCTTTCCTCATGACACACGGTAAGGTGTAACCATCTCGTCTCGGTAGGACACAAACTGCAAGAGTTGTATCAATGTCATCTTATACTCTGATATACTCAGGTTGCAGGCTACCGGTGAGTAAAATACGTTGTCACAAGATGACCCGCGTCTCCCTGGCGCCTATCTTCGCCCTTTGGTAATTCAACCTCAGTCGTAACACCGATGATAACAAGCCATCAGGTGTCGGAGCGTCGCGGATAACACAGCTATCAAGATATACCCACTATCAGAGATCAAGTGGGAGGTCGGTAGAACACTGGTTTAATGTGAGAATCTAATCGAGAAGAGGGTTGTATCGGTTCGCGTTCATGTCCTCGAGCTCTCCGAAGGTGTATTTCTTCGACGGTACCGGATACCGGTCGCGGTTCAACAGGGGATTATAAATATTAGCATTTTGTTTTTCTATCTCTTCGAACGTGGCGGCTGGTTTCTCCGCGTCACGATCGCGAGATTCGAACGATGTTGGTTCTAGAAGCTCATTAATCGTATCGGAGTAATGGACCCTCGAAGGCCACCAGCTAAAGAGTAGTTCCTGATCCAACGATTTCTGCACATCCGATGAAGCAGTCTTTCCTTCGATTGACAGCCCGGAATTACTGGCTGTCTTAAGTCGTAGATACGTTTGTTTCAGAATTTCCAAGGAATCGTCGTCGGGAGTGAAACTTGACGCGGAAGGCAGTTCGGACTTTGTATCAAAAGCCTGAAAACACTCGAAAGTTATACGGCGTTTTTCAGATAATTAACTGATGGAAATAGGAGCCAACGGAGAATCACTCTGTGATTTACGTACCAGAATCTGCAACGTAATGAATGCGAATAAACAATAAAATCGTATCCAAAAATCCATCACGCATCGGGTCCTGGGTTACACTGACTAACAATAAGAGCCGAACGAGAAAAGAAGCGACCGAACGGAACGGCGTTGGTTATATTTATAAGGAGAGATCGAGATTTTATCTCTTGTTCACATCGTGGCGATGAGCCGTGCTCGATCTTGTGTATGGTATAAAGAGATGGAAAATAAAACGCAATATCTTGACAGGAGTGAAAAAAACAGGAATGACGTCGTTCAATCTTTGCCCCCGCGCTTGAGGGCGAGCATTTACGAATGTTTACACACCCACGCCTTGATCTTTCGATACTTGGCACAAGAATCAATTCACGTCGTTCGTCCCACGATCGAAGATAAAAAGACAGTTGATTACTTCTTGTGCTAATATTTGGGTAAGATTCATTAACACCACACAAACTCTCTGTATATTCGAGAAAGGAAAGAGAAACCATGAAATATTTATGTATTTTTGGTTCTCATGCAGTGTCCACAATTTAAAATCTACCCTCAATTCTTTCAGTGGTCATTTAGAATTTAGATACTTTCTGTAAATATGAATTGCGCGTTGCGAATCGCACAGTCGCATAAATATTCGTTACGAACGATGTTATTTTGTTGAACTGAGTCTACTTTTAGTTCGATTCAGATTCTATGAATGTACAGTTTGCATAATAGATTCATAACAAGCCTGCCTCGGAGATTTTCATGAACAGTATAGATTACATAAATGTGTTATACCGTCGTATCGCGCAACCAGATCCGCAGTAGCTTGTGAAATTCCAAATACTCTTTGTTCGTAGAAGTTTTTTGTTATTCCCAAGCGGTTTGACCGGTGAAGTCCGATTCTTTATTCTTTGCACATACTTGACGTACCACGTTTTATCGCATGTTATTTGATTATTATCGCCGGAAAACATTCGGCCTATTATTCCGTCTTCGTTCATCGAGTATCCCAAGATACACTATATACATACAAATCCACAACTCATCGCGTCACGGTAGCCTTGAGATATAATTTATTAAATTGATGTTGTTTTATTCGTACAGGCAACAATGTTATCACTAAACTTGTAGAATCATCAAAATTTTTGCTGCCTTGAGATGCGTTGGGTATTTCGCACTGTTTTTTTTTTTTTTTTTTTACCCTCACTGAAGGAAAACTCGCTGATGAAACAGACAGAGATAAATCCGAAAGTCGTCGCGACGCACGTGATGCTCCTTTTATATTCTAGGTCAAAGTTGTCACCGTAGATGTGACGCCCGGATGTCGCTCGAAATATTTACATTATATTATACTTCAATATGATTCTAGTCGCGCGACGATACGTCATCCGCACTCAGCTTCTTGAACCCGGGACAAAGGCTATCTTCCAATTGCGTATTATCGTACATTAGCCTCGGTTCTATCCTTTCGCACAACAGTTCAGCCTTGGCACACAAATATTCTGCTCCATTTTATCATCTTATCAGGTATTCGTCGGTCCAGACTCCCGATTTTGTGCAGAGACATCAAAGGGCACACTCGTCTTTCTTCCGCCGCTCGCCACGCGTCTCCGGCCATAAATCGAGGTCATCCATTAATCAACCGGAGTGAAACCACTTGAAATGTGTTTGGAAACTTGTTAGCAATTCAACAGACCAGATAAGAGAAGATATATTCTCTGAGCTCGCTTACATCTCTTTCCAAAAAGAGGAGGTCATAACTTTCCATGTTCCGTTGAAGAACATCGCATGACCCTCAACATTTCTGCATTTGCATTTTTGAACTTTGGCAAGCCGTAACACCTGAACGGTCAATCCTAGAGAAAACTTTGTAAGACGTTTCTTGTTGCTCTATCAATTATCTACAAACGCATTTTTTTTACAAGTGCAAAAACAAAGCCTGACTTCACCGAAAAGTAGCTTTAAATCAGTTGATGAAAAGATGTAATGCAAAGAGATGCAGAGATCTTGAGGGGGTCATGAACATCGCAATGTTCACGGAAATATTTTACTTTGCTCAACTTTGTGACATCGTTGTGCGAAAAATGTGTTTTTTTTACTATACTCGTCAAATCCGTGGATTCGTCTGAAACAAAAGGGTGTCAGATGTAATTACATTCGCAAATTACCGGAACTACGTATCAGGGCATAGTTTAAAACTGTATTATTGTAGGTCAGCTCTTTTCTCACTCCCTTTTTCCCCTTCCCCTTTCCACTTTGTTCGCACTCACGCACTCGCGCAGACTTCCGCGCTCGTTTTCAATTACGGAATTCATGTATGATGTGGGTTTATAGTCTGCATTTAGTACGTCCACTCACTGAATTTAGTTTACTACACAGTGGTTTTACATCGACTAGACAAAGAAACAGAGCGTGCCCAGTGTCGTTGCCTCGGTACGGTCTATTGACTTTGATCATTAAGGCAGACCGAACCAGCAAACTCTGGTTATACGTGGTTATTTGGGGTTGCTTCCGCCCTTTGCACGATATTGACGTCTCGACGTGACGTTGGTACAATCCGACGACCACACATCGTCTGCTTCGGTATTTAGATCCCGGGTCCCTAATTTTTTGCTGCGTATCCCAACGCTTCCAACGTACCTGCAGTCTGCTCGACGACATCGAAGCGTGTGCAGAACCGAGGGAGCGGCTTATGGTGCAGACCTTCAACGCACGTGTTGTGAGAAGACAGTGATTCGCGGTGATCCGAATGATTGCGGATACGTCGATAAAATATTCTTCGTATTCTTTTCAATAATCGGTTCATTGGGATCAAATTGAGGTCGATGCTGTCGATTGAATAAAAAAATGTGACGCATGTTATCGTCCAGCGCAAATACTCAACATAACAAACACGTACAAGTAGGTACGATGTGTGATTGCAGGTGTACCGTCGGACAGTGCGGAATGATAAGCGCAGTTTCGAAAAGAGACATTTTCTGATTCGGATAAGCCAGAGCCAGATAGTATTTTTCTGTGAACGTTTCGTACCCTCATGCATTTTGCTTCCAGGTAATTGCGCAGTCAATTAGGGCGACTTATATCTGAAGGTTATCTTCAGCGATGTGCATAATGACTTGTATTACAAGGCCGGCGAAGTAAGATTTTCCCAGGTGTGGAATACTATAGGGGGGGGGGGCGAAAAACATGGAACTTGCCCGATAATAGATATTTATGTGGCATCTGCGTAAAGTGTCTGTTTGTAGGTCAAGTTTATGTTTTTGGTCCGAGCCACTGGTGTGCCTGGCGAGCCGAACAGTTAGGGGAGACCGGGGCTAGTGGTCACACTTTTTACTCTCTGATTTTTAGAATTTTTTAGAATGTTTTTTCTCCAAATCTTGAGATGAGGTATTGTAGATGCATCCTTTGCGCACCTACAGAAAATTTTTTGTTTTTCTAAAACAAGTCTGAGTATTTTTTTTTCGAATTTTAAAATGGGGTGAGTTTTTACACGTGACAACTTGCCCCAATAATTTCGTGACAACCTGCCCCAACTCGCTATTTTGTTTAAAAATTTGCATATTTTGATGACCCGCCATTCAAATATCAACAATATGTATATCAAATGAAAGCGTTAAGAATAACCTTTTCGAATATCGTATGGCGAAATTTCTCAAGGCGGCCTAGAAAATGAGAAAAAACATTAGAAGATGGACAATAATTACTTATCAGGTCCGATTTCAGTTTATCGATCAATGCGAGGCAGCATATGATGCGATATTCAATTTAACGACATAAATTTGTTTCAAACATCGAACTACAACTTTAATCTATAGCGTGGTTCGATCTGTTATCTAGCGGTGGAGATAAGGACACTGACAACTAACCCGTGTGACAACTAGCCCCGATCTCCCCTACTTTACGCGGGCGCCCCATGCGATATTTTGTATGCCTGTTTTCGATTCGTAAAGTGGCATTTTGAACCCCTAAGAATGACCCTGAAAGATTCGTCACGAATTCGGAATCAACCTGTATTAATTACATCCGTGAAACATGTCTTTCCGTGCCGTAAAGTGCCGTTTTAATGCCTGTGCCGTAAAAAATATTTATCAAGGTAAAGGCATTAAAAGTTACTTTGATGCCATTTGAGATGCACTGCATGAACATTACATGCGTATAGCAACTGCTGTACGAAGTAGTAAACTGCAGTTTGCGATCACTTTTAGTGTTTTGTTTTGCGCGGAATTCTCTCGAATACATAACTGATAACAACCAGGATATGGAACAAAGTTCTAGAATAATGTATTCTCGTGACGATGGATTGCCACGTCCACATTTACAATTTTTTTATGAAAAGTGAGCCAAGATTCTGAGGTATGGAATTTCATACCTGTTTAATTCTGAGGTATGGGGTACTCCACGAAAACCATAGGGGGATCTCTGGCCCTGCTTGTATTAATGTTTCAATTTATCCGTAGAACAGAAAGGCGGTAGTACGACCCACAGGTGTTGGAAAAATATCTGATCAAGATTTGCAATCTTCAGGTTCATCATATTTACGCGATAGTTGAAATATCGTTAACACAAGTTACTTACCGTTGACTGATATATAAAAAAAGAAAGAAAAAAAACGGTAGCGTACATGGCGATCGCGTTTATAAGAAACGAACAAAAATTCCCCCCCTCCCCTACGGATTGTCGCTTCATTACCAGCGTAAATTCGATAAGGAGAGTTAATAAATGCTATTCGTATATTCAAAAGTGAAACACACTACGAACAATCACGATGAGAGTAGCAGCTAATTTTTTGGCCTTAGCTGCCGTTTTGGCGAGCGCATTTTCTTCTCCGACTACAAGGGAAACCGATGGCCGAGGTGAGTACCTTCTGACCCAAGGGTCTCGCATCTCGTCGCGTACGAGTGGTCAAGTAAAATTCAACGATTCACAGAGTTCGAAGCGGCCCACGTCGGTTTGATCATCTCTCCGCTCATGTCCATTGGTGAGATCCGACAGATCCAAGTCTACTGGTCCAACAGCTGTTTCCGTTCCGGAGATCAGATCGCCCTGTACAGAGAGAAGCCTTCCGAGACCGCTCAAGCTGTCTGGAGCATGAAACCTACCAGTGGCAGCGGAATTGCGCATACCGGCCTTATGGCAGATTTTATGCCGTCCTCCAAGCTGACCTTTCAGAGACAGTGCTTGGGTACGATTCTCTTTTTCTTTATGCACGTATCGAAATTTAACGACGTGATTCTCAAACCTGTGAACGACAGGCTATCACGTTGCGTGGCTCCGCGATGGTACAATCATGAAGACCAACTGTCTGGAGACTCGGCCGAACTGGATGGAACACAGAAAGAACGAAATAGGACCTAAGACATTCAGCGAGATCTTCCTTCCCGGGACTCACGACTCCGGTGCGTACGCTATACACGAAGATGTAGGTCGCGACAACAGAGTCTCGAAGTACGTTATCTGTCAGGTGAGGAAGAACTGCAGTGTTCACAATTTCTATCGATTTCACCACCTGCGAAAATGGCCAGCTTCGAAGTCTGATTTTTCGGTAGGACGAGGACATCTTGGCCCAACTGATCTACGGTGCCAGGTACTTGGACATCAGGGTGGGACATTACAACGACAAAAAATCCCCGTTTTACGTTAACCACGGGGTGGTCAGGGTGCATCCGATGCAGACAGTGATCGACCATGTTAAAACTTTCCTCAGCAATACACAAGAAATTGTCATCTTTGACGTGCAAGAATTTCCCGTTGGTGAGTTCGCGGCGATTATTTAAATCACAAACGTAGGGTTCAATGGTTCAAAATTGAATTGAAGGGTTTGGACGCGACATGAAGATCCATAACAAGTTCATCGCTTATCTCGAGCAACAGTTCGCCGATTATCTTTTACCAAAGAGCTACGGATGGTCAGCCTCACTCGACACGATTTGGGCTTCTGGAAAGCGCCTTATCATCGGATACGACCAGAGCAGCGTCGTAGCTTTTCATGATTCGATTTGGCCCTGCGTTACCCAACAGTGGGGAAACGTCAGGACTATTTCTGCTCTTTACAAGTACTTGAACGGAATTGAGACCAACGCCTTGAGGTAGAGCAACAAGCGTTCAAATATTTGATGGAATATTTTTATCGGGATACCCAAATCAAATCTCGATTCAATTATTATTATTTTGTTTTTTGTTTAATATTAGCTCTCCGGTAGTCAATCCCAGATCGGCGATGGCTGAGCTGACTCCAAAGACTTTTGACGTGATCCTCGATCGATTCGGAGGACTTCGTCAAATGGCCGAGAAAGTTAACATGAACGTGACCAACTGGTACAACACGAAATGGCAGAACACTGCGAATATCGTTGCTGTCGACTTCTTCAAAGGCACTGGAATCATCGAGACTGCCATCGAGTGGAACGATCGTAGATTTTCCAAGGCCGTATATTCTGCCTACACTTGTTCAGCAAAGTAATTCAGATCTGAGGTACATACTTCAGTCTGAAATTACAGGACGGCCTTCTTACCAAATAACAGTTCGATACGTAATAAGCAATATTGAAACAGATGCAGAAAATATTTACGTATACGTCGATTCGGAAGCGAGTGATAAATTTTTACCATTGAATTATTGTACAGAACCACGAAAATAATATGATAAAATAGTAATTGGAATAAATTAATTTGCACAGCTAAAATTTCGTTTCAATTTTTGTTTTCCAAATTGCAGTTTTTTTGCAAACGAGCTGAAATTTGATCACAGATTTCGACGTTTCTGTATCCAAAGGTAGGGAACAAAACGATCATATTTCGCCATCGGATGTTATTTTAATGCGATGTATGTGCGAGTTGGAACAATGGCAGAGCTTCATAAACTTTATTGTCTGCACACGTTTTTGGTGTATATTTATCGTCACGCGGATATATCCGCGGTGATATGTGACAGCCGAGCGCAATTCGTGTATCGAGCCAAGGTTTTTTCCTATTAATTGCAGACGATTATTTTCGACGATGACATTGTCGTGTCCGGCGGAAACGGTCAGCACCATCAGTCCTGTTTACCAAGGTGAACACGAAAAGCGAAATTATATCTATAGATTCGTCATACTCGTCGTTTGAAAAGCTATGACACGCCAATGATTCCATCATTATGCGATTAACCGAGGGTCGAAACACAGGGCTCCAATTTTGTTCCGACAATAAAGTCGCAGTCAGGTTTTGCACGGTGTAACTGCACAACGTTGTGATTATTTGGCACAATCAACTATTCGTTCGGCTGATTAGTGTATCGATTAATAATTGATAAAATTCCAAAGACACTGGTCGAAATGAGGCTGAAAATTTTCGCTCTATTTGTCTTCGTGGTGATGTGTGGGGGTGAACCAATCCTGTCACAGAATTTAAGGAACAATTTAGACACGGAAAACACTTTGGCTTGTCCAAACAACAAAAAATGCGCATCGATCGATCGGTGCCCAGAGATTTTGTCACTGATGAATCGCAAGGAGCTTCCAGTGCACAGGTACACCTGGATAATCAGTTGAAAATACTATCTTATGATAGCCAATGCCTACAATGGATAATACTTTGAAAAAAATCAACCTTGTAGATTTCGCCACCTCGTATGTGGATACGTTGGATCCCGGCCTAAAATATGCTGTGATTTATCAACCAGCCAAGGAGCATCGTCGACGACCGCGTTGGGCTCTCGGGGGGGTTCGGTACCCTATAATTCGAATTCGGAATGCGGAAAGAGTCTGATTAGAAGCAACTTGGAGACTCTGGGAACATTTCCTTTCGTTGCAAGAATCGGTTTCATGAGTAATACTCGCAGCTAATTATCGCCATGCGTTTCTGGAATGTTTGTTTCTAATTGAAATTAATTGCAGACGTAGCAAGTGGGCAGACTAAACACCCCTGCAGCGGCGTTATCGTGAATGAAAGAACTATTCTCACGACCGGTACTTGCGCCCTGGCTACATCTAAGAATTACAAATTGTAAGTTTTTTGATAAGTTTCTGCACATAAAGTCGTGTAATCGGGGTAATAATTATTGATATTTTTCAGACAAACGGTGCGATTGGGAGAATTCGACGACTCTAGTGACCCGGATTGTAATTCGCTATTCTGTGGGCTACCGAGTCAGGAATATAATATTTCGTACGTCGTCAAGCACCCGGAATTTCGTTCAAAATCTTTCGAAAATAATTTAGCATTGATTCGTCTCAAGACGTCGATTGATTACTCCGGTAGGTGGAAACACACGAGTCGCCTGTCGCATGATAAAATACAAAACCGTATAATTTTCATCAATCGATCGTTTATTTATTGACCATAGTGACTGTGCAGCCGATTTGTCTTCTCCGAAATGAGAACTACAACTTGGTCGGAAGCTCGCCGGTTTTGGTTGGCTGGGGTAAAATTTCGGACCAAACGGGTGAGTCGATTGAATAATGGCATCTGCGAAGTGGTGAAAATATTTTCGTTTTGTACCCACAGAAAAACAATCGCAGCAACAATGGTTGGAGACAAAAGTTTTACCGAAAGAGGATTGTTCGGATTTCGTGAACCAAGGTTTTTCCGTTGAATTATGCGCCGGAAGCGTGAAAGAACCGTGTTCCGGTTTTAGCGGAAGTCCATTGGTAATAAAATACGGGGACACTTACACTCTGGTAATTATCTACTGAAGTAGCTAATCTTTCGTTTGGCTTTGAGCATCCGGTTGAAACCTGAGCTACTATTGAATTTAATTAGGGTCTTGATTCCAACTGTATGTCAAATGTCTAAACATTTTCGTAATTCTATCTCGCTCACGTGATGCTTTATAGACAGCTATTATCTTCCCCGTACCCATGTAAACGTTATCATTCCAGATTGGCATCCTGTCCTATGGATCAGATTGCGATACGGATTCAAATTCACCGTCCGCGTATGTGAACGTTGCGAAATACGCAAACTGGATTTCAGCCAATTCCTAATCGACTAAATACCACGAGACTGTTCCACAATGAGAGAGAATTTAGTTTTCAAATTTTTGTAGCAATTATTCAGGAATTGAATATTGACAATCTTGAAAATAAATCTCTGATACAGAATTGAATTTTTGTTAATATCTATTCGTCCTGTGTCTTTGCCTCAAGGTCATGGGATCTATTTCTGATTTCTTGTTCGAAAACTGATTCTATCTTCTGTTATCATAATGTGAGATGGTAACAAACCCAATTAAACATTCGTTGACTCATCAAGCCGCAACATAATTTGTCTACAGTGCGGGAACTTCAAATCGACTCCCGCCCGTCTCTTGCGGTGATTCAGAACCCTACTAGAGCGATATTTCAAGGATACAAGAGGAAGACTTGAGTACATTCTAGAAAAATTGTACTGTACATCGAGAAATCAAACGTCAATTTCTTTGTGAGCAGTCTTTTACACACAAATAAATAACTTCTTACTCGAAAGAAATCACAAATCAGTGTACAAGATGAGCGCCTGAAAAATGGCAACTGAACACACATTCGCGCAGTGGGGTTAGCATTCCAGTGGTTCTGTTCCCACGACTCGCGCGGAGGTAAAGGGTTCGTTACGTTCGTGTCTAGAATTAGCCTCGTGAGAATGTAGCAAAACAGAATTAATAAAAAGTCGATTGCGTGTTTCGCTTTGTCGGAAAGTGAATTAAAAAAAATATATACCACATTTATAATGATTATGAACATAATATGGTGGTAAATTATTGCGGAAGACTGTATAGAGTATAGGAATAGTTTATATAAAGCCACGGGAAGATCCCCAAGGCAAGTGCAAAAAATACATTCACATCAGAGTCGATTAAGTATACCGTGGAACTATGCTACATAAAAATATAGATCTATGCCCATCTTGAAGTAAAGGAAGGCTACTTTTGGAAGTATTATTTTCAGGAAACTACCGTAGGGTAGAAGCACCGTTTCGGGCCACCCCATCATTTGTGGTCATTTCTTAAAGGTTGATTACTTGCTTGTGGTGCTTATGTTCCATCAAATTATTCAATTTCAAAATTCAAAATCAAAAATTCAAAATATTCAAAGGTTGAAGATTGTTTTCACCTTTTGTACCGTTTGTGCCCACTAATGGAGTAATTGATGGCTAGAAACGGCACTAAGGTTGGCAAAAAACGGTGCATCTACCCTAATTATAGACCGTGCCCAACGCTTGTTACATACACCCCTCATTTAGGGGTGAAATTAATCATTATTCCATCCTGTGGTCTGAGAATGATTTCGTTGTAGCACTTTATTTCCCCCCACTTGACGAGGCTTTTGACTCTCCACGATCTCAAAACCGCAGTCAAAACGATTTTCTCTTCCAGAAGAGCAAATTTTTGTCCAATACAGTTTCTGGGTCCAGCGCTGAAAGGCACGTAGGCAAACGGATGTCTGTTGTAAGAGTTCTCCGGTAGAAATCGATCCGGATCAAATCTTTCCGGATCCGGCCAATGTTTAGGGTCTCGATGTATCATATGTAATTGCATACTGATGATAGAGTCCTTCGGAATTTTGTATCCAGCTGAAAAAATTGACGATACTCTTGATTCATTTGTTTTCTTATCAGCTGCATGTTTTGGGACATTTGACGTACCAATTTCAACGTCCTCGGTCGCCTTGCGGGATAACGTCGGTCCACTTGGGAATATCCTGAGCGATTCCTTTATCACTCTCTCCATATATTTAAGTTCGCCGAGTTGCTGGAATGTAGCTGGTTCCGTCGAATCGCCAAACACAAGTAACTGTTCCTCGTGCACTTTCTCCTGTATATCCGGATGATTGCCGAGACAGAATAGAACCCAACTCATGGCTGTTGCTGTTGTGTCGTGTCCCTTGATAAATCAGACCGGATTATGATACACATGATTTACAGAACGAGATCTGATCGCTCAGTATTGAGAGGCATAGGACGCTGCTGAGTTGGCGAAATTGAAGATTGTTGATCATATTTACCCCGAACATGAATGTATCCACTTCTTCTCTGAACTCTTCGTCGGTGAGCATCGTGTTGTCACGTTCACAGGCGTCCAACAAGTGATCCAAGAATGCTTGCCGCTTTGGCTTTCCTGAAGAGAGAAAAGTGGTCATTCAAAATCGTGGTCATTCAAAATCGTGGTCATTCGTCGAATATTTTTTTCATTAGAAAAACTTACCGTTATTTGAATCTTGATCAAGGCCCTGTTTCTTGTTTTTACGAGCCAATTTCCTTTCATTAATTACCTACAAATGCAGAGTAATCTTTTACTTTTTTACGAAATCAAAGTCTGTGTGTCTGTATTAATTATGGTTTCTCAGCATGGAGCATGTAATAGTTGAAAAAGTAAGAGGGTGACACTGGGGTCATGTATTCTTTCACCTTATCTGTAAACCTGTGTGCGATTTCCACGCTATTTTTGTACTCCTTTCCACGACCGCTGCGATAATAGACCCAGTCTTTGTGTAGCCATGGTCGGAACATTCGCGCATTCACTTGGATGGTGATACTGCGGGGAAAGAGTGATTTTTTGACAAATTAAACGTGATGCCACATAGTCCAATTATCCCCTCAACAATCAAATGAATGATTCGAGTCATACCTTTGCAAAGCCTCAACATATTCTATCCCCTGTTTCGTTTGAGCATTTATGTTGATCCCCATTGCAGATTCTGAGTAGAAATAAACAAATTTAGCATCAAACGAATGTATTATAAATCTCTTCATATCTCTTGAATTCGCTGATAGATTAAAATGTTTCTGTAGTTACCGCAGATCACATCTAATGCGCATCTTGTCATCAGAACAAACATATCAAGTGGTTTTGTAGGATCCTTCTTCAGCTCGGAAGTGATACATTGTTTCAAGATCTCAGCCTTCTCCGACATTACTACTGAAAATTGTTCCAGAATGTTGAAATGGAATGCCGGTGTTATGAACTTTCTTTGCCGATGCCATTTGTCCCCTGCAATAAATCAGCACGGTGGAAATTATGGATTTTTTTTCGAACATATATTTTCGACGAATAAAATTGTCTGACGAATAAAGTTGCTCCTGAAAATTGTGAATAAGACTTCAAAATAATATGAGTTTGATTGTTGTTGAATCCAGATCTTCTTTTCAATTATTGATTTTCAAAAGTTGACTTGTTCATCCACTGTATGAAATAATTACCGAACATTCAGACACGGAATGTAAAATTAGAGTGTGACATACCGGTGGACGTTAGGAGTCCTGTACCAATCCAAGGGTGAAAGAAATCGTAGTTTATAGATTTTGTGATGAGATCCTTACTCCGCATGATGATCTGTAGGAATCAGATAAAAGTGTGAGGATTTGATGGGAAACAGACATTTAACGAGCATCATAGAACCGAACTCACGCCAGCAGTTTCTGGCGAGATAAGATGAATGTCGGGTGTCAATCCCATCCAGAGGCGGAATATCCCTTCTTTGTACTGGCTGCACAAATTGCGATACCAGATGTCCCGTTCTGTAGCATTATTCATGAACAATTCAAATCATTATATTCATGATGTTGGTAATATCTCAGATGTGAATGACGGAAAGCGAATTATCAAAAGCTCTTATCTAGTGCGTGGAATGAAATTTGCAGTGAGAGTTTGTGCAAAGTCCGTTATTGAAATCTCAATGACCAATGTCCATATTTGTTGTTTTCCTGGCTGCGGAAGTTGAAAAGTCCATCGAACTTTCTCCGTGAGCTATCTCACACTTATCCATTTTCATTATTGTCGAACCTAATATACATTTGTCAAGTTCTGCCGGTAATTATACTTTTCTACTTCCTGTCCAACTGCTTTTTTAATGTACTTGTCGCTTGCCCAACACAGATTCTTGATGGTATACAAACGGCAACTATTTCTTCCAGGTGTAGGTCATGAACAGAATGCCATTCAACCGGTGAATGTCAATTCAGTAAATGTCATAACGTTTACCGCGAGCACTGGATGGACTGGTTTGAAGCAAATCCCAATGAATTACCATAGTGACCGTCACTCAAGAACTGGTCATAGTTAAACGCTCATTTATATGATCGAATCCTTATGTACCTTACCTTCTCGAGGAACCAATGTGAATTGAAGGGCATTTCCTACTATTGGATACGCTTTTGGACCGGGGATCTTGTCGACGATTTTTACGAGGTGGTATCTTCTGTACAGGAGTTCGATTATTTTTATAATCACTATGGCGCATAACGCCGGTAGTAGTAATGCACTGATCGCCATCGCGATCGAGTACGTTTGGTGGGCAAGACCTTCGGTGAATATCACTCTTCCAGTGGGAACGTCTGTGCTAAAATACACACAGAGTACTGCAATGCGAAAGTAATCTGCACAGTGAATCTGGGTGGTCACGTGAGCGTGAAGAATAGGAAGGGATAGCATTAGAGCCAGTTTTTAGTATCACACGACTGACCAGTCATATGAGTGTAACTTATTGCGCCGTCGCCCCCCCTTAACGTATTCTTAATTAGGATTTTTCTACGGAGTCGTAAGAGTCTGTGCAACTCAGATTGTTGCATAGAATATTATAATAGCTGGTAGATTATCGATTGGAAGATCACAACCACCACGATTATCATTGTTACATAAATAGAACAGCAAAGCGCAAAACGCCTGTTCCATTTATCCCGATTGTGTCATATCTCTGGAGATAAGCATGATCGGACAATAACGGACGCCCACGCGTTAGAAAAAAATAAATAAAAACATTAACTGATAATCGCGCGAGCGTAGAGAACGAATGAGCACAGAAATCAGCTAATAATGAGGATGATAATTATAATAGTCGGAAAAATGATCAACCTCGACATAAGAGTTAAATGCAACGAATTCCCAATCGATTCTGCGAACGTAATGAGCACAACGAGCAATTGTGTAAGTTACGAGTAAAGTGATAGAATTGATTATTATGAAAAACTACTAGCTCAACGGTTACTTTTGCGAGAGGGCGATCTACTGTGTATCAGAAAAATAGTATCAAACGCTGAAATCCGATGGTTTCGACGATAGCCTCATAGCTGGTCATTTCATTCTGCGTAATTTTCCTTTTTTTCTTTTTATTCGTCGCACTTTTCTTACGTATAAAGAAGTAAAGTTTCTTTGGTCCCGGCTGTAAATTTGTAGTACCTACTTAGATATTTCACTTATGTTAAACTTGAATCTCAATTTGCACTTATACGTAATTTTTGCCATACCAATGAAGTGATTGTTTGACTTAGCACCAAGGGTTTACCGGAATTCATTTAGACCAATTACGTGAAAAATGGAACTGATAAGTTTTTAAACTTGTGGAAAGTGCCATCACAGAAAATTAGGGCAGCAAATGTCTAACGGCCATAAAAACAATGTTGGAAAATTATTTGTCATCAAGATATGCAGATATTTTCAATTATCTGGAGTTTTCTATTTTCTATATATATATCTACACAAGTAGGTATCGACTTTGTTTCGTTTTCGGATGTACGTGCCAATTTTTTCTCGCGTATCACCTACGATTCGACAATAATTCTTAGGAAACTCGTTTTTTGGGTTTATAATCACTTTTTATATTGGATCGTGTCTTTCCGATGACGATCGTTTCGTAATTCCGAAGTGATTTCACACACCAGGAAGAGACACAGAGAAAAAACTGTTCCTAAAATATTCAGCATTGGAATCGAGGATATTCAATCTCTTCATACAACTGGCAATAATTCTGACACTTGATTCCAGAATAACATTATTCCTGATTTGAATCCGAAATTGCAATTATTGATCGAAGAACAATTTTTGAGTTATTATCTTCCGCTATCCATCGAATTTAATTTTAATTCACTTCGATAAAAATCCCTAAAAATTATAGCGTAAAAACTGGCGCAGTATTGAGCCCCTTAGAGGTGGCAACTGGACATACACAGATGCAGTACATAGTATTCAGGCAGTTCTCCCATGAGAATGCATTCTTGTTGATGATAGCTATGTAGACAGAAATGAGGCGTTTCTACGACAATGACTCGAAAAATGAATGATTAATTCGCTGTCATTATTACTAAAGTATACTCACCCAAATAACGAGGACCGCTGTCTTTCCGGATATGATATTCAGAAAACCATGATAACTGCAGATTATCCTCAATGGCTATACAAGCGCAGTAGTGTTTAGATGATTCGGAGTTACCCTCATAATATCAGCTTTTGTGTGAACGTGACGGTGATAAGACGTATTGTAGCTCATTTTTATTCTTCATTCATTCTTAAGAGACTTTTATCTACTCTGATTTAGGTTCCTCATCGATCATCTAAGATTTATTTATTCTAATTACATTTTAATCTACCTACTCCGATTTGGGCGCTACATCGATCATGTAAGCTCAGAAGGTGACTCTGGAATAAAACTGCTAAAAAGCAATGACTCATAGAAATAATCCAATGAATCCCCGAGTTACGAAGTGTTGATTTTCTCTGAGATCATTTCAAGTCCGAGGCCTGAAGCTCTATGAGAGTGTGACGTTTAGCACCGTTTTTTCATTTACGAGTAAAATGAATCATCACTCCGTTTTGTGGTTGCAGAACGACATCGCTGTAGCATTTGATATCACCGTACTTTACGACACTTTTGACTCTCCACTTTCTCAACAATGCAGTCAAAATTATCTTTTGTTCCAACATCGCGAATCTTTGTCCGATGCAGTTTCTGGGTCCTGAGCTGAAAGGCAGATAAGCGTACGGATGTCTGCCGTGAGAATTCTCCGGCAGGAAACGGTCCGGGTCAAATCTTTCAGGATCTGGCCAATGTTTGGGATCTCGATGAATTCTGTGTAAGTGTATAGCGACGAGGACACCAGTTGGAATCTTGTAACCGCCTAAGAATAAAATAAAAATCGGGTCAATTCGGTCACTGCAGTTTGAAAATTGTCTCTCAATTTTTGTATACCAATATCGACATCCTCTGTCGACGTTCGGGATATCAACGGTACGCTTGGAAACACCCTGAGCGTTTCCTTGATCACTCTCTCCAGATATTTGAGCTCGGATATCTGGTGAAGAGTTGGTGGTTCGGTCGAGTCGCCAAAAACACGCAATTGTTCCTCGTGTATCTTCTCCTCCACCTCCGGGTGATTGGCGATGCAAAAGAGCGCTAAACTCAGGGCTACTGTTGTCGTATCGTGTCCCTAGAAATAACCGCCTCGTGAAATTGCGAAATTGATGAAATTGTAGATTTTCCGTTCACACTTACAGCGAACATGAATGTGTTCACTTCCTCTCTCAACACTTGGTCAGTGAGTGTCGTGTTGTCACGATCACATGCGTCCAATAGATGATCTAAGAATCCCTGCCACTTTGGTACGTCTGCATAAACGAGAGGGAAAATGTGACGCATCTATGGAAGGAAGTCGGTGGTTTTCGCGTAGTTCATTTAAAAAAACTTACCTCCATCAACATCTTGTTCGAGGTTCTGTTTTTTAATTTGATGAGCCAGTTTTCTGTCACGGATCACCTACGGATGGACAGAGTGAAAGTTAACAAGCCTTTGTGTTCCGAGTCTGTAATGATTTTTTTTTAGAATGTATTTTTCAGGACTCAGACCGCGTTCATAGTTGAAATGATTGTTTCACAGAAGTTACGTGTATCAATCCAAGTTATTTCATACGCCACGTAACTGGCCAGCCTGCTTCACTGATACGGTGTGGCTGGCCAATTTCCAGAAACATGCGCGGGATGTATGTCAGTGTTGACTGTTGATCGGTTTGAAAAGTGATAGAAGAAACGAATATAGGTATTGTTCATTTCCATGAATAAATATATGCACGATAAAACTGAAATATGCCCTACACACATTGAGACAGCGATGATTGATTTCTTACCTGATCAGTAAACTTGTCAGCAGTTTTAACGGTATTTTTGAATCTCTGTCCGCGAGCGGTGCAATAAAACATCCAGTCTTTGTATAGCCAAGGACGAAACATTCGTTCCGTCATTTGGATTGAAATACTGTGTATGGAGTGAATACAAACGAAATGAGACAGTTACTTTGAAATTCATCACTGGACGTGTTACAATACTGGAGGTTCACGGTTAGCCTTGTCAATTCTACGACACACATCTTTGTTCCTCATTAGAAAGAAGATAAATAAAATAGATATAGTTTGCATAATTTATCAGCACAAAAAATTATACCTGTGTATAGCCACTGAATATTCTGCATCGGGTATCGTTTGAGCATTTATGTTGACACCCATCACGGATTCTGTAAGGTTTAAAATCGGAGATATACAGTACTCTCTGTAAGGAAAAAAAATCCATACAGGAGATAGGACCTGTTTCCTGAAAAAACTACAAAAATTCTTGTAGATCTGAGTGAGAGAGTTTTTTTTAGATTTTCACTAATACTCTATGACATGACCACTGAAGCTGCACTGATGATAGACATACATGCAATTACGCAACGTGCAGTGTCAAATATGATCGTGTCCAAGATCCAACCGTCCGTTGCTTATAATCGCGGAAGTTAGTGTAATAATCTTTTCATTGTATATACTGACTCAAAACTTTGAATATCTATCGAAAAAATGTTGTAAATAGCGATTGGTTTATCAAAGGCAAATAAATTCAAAGAACCTGGACGTGAAAATAACAGTTTTCAAAAGGCATATCATACACGCATACTATTTTTCGACAGTTCTTTATAAATTATAAGTCATAAATGTCAATCAAAAATATGTTGAAAATAAACGATTCGTTCACCAATAAATGCAGAATATTCTAAGAACTTGGGCTGGCAAGAAGAGACTTCATTGTACGAATTCGAATTTTTTTTTTCTTGTTGTCGCCGGATACATCTACGCAATATTTCCCATACTAATAGGAAAAGGTTACGCAGCTTACATCATCAGCGATTCGTAAAATATATGTATAAGCCTTGGAATTTGGGACCGGGAATTGTCATAATTACCGCAGATTACATCTAGCGTGCACCTCCCAAATAAAACAAACATGTCGATGGAATTTTCAGGACTACTTTCGAGCTCAGATGTGATACATTTCTTCAGAATCTCCGCCTTCTCAGATATCACCACTACAAATTGTTCCATTACTTTGGAATGGAAAGTTGGGTTGATCAGTTTCCTTTGTCGATGCCACTTATCACCTGCGAAAAAAACACTGTACGGACTACTCTTCACGGCATGGGCAGCATATGCCGAACAGATTTAAAATAGCTCTGAACACTTCTCAAGTAGAACACGTATTTTTCTAACAATTGATTAGAAAATATGATCTTCGAAGCCTGTGTAGCGTGCGTAAAGTGCCTGACTTCCAGGCAGTGCAGAAAGTAGAGCCCACTTAGTGCGGGAAGTTTCACTTGCACTGCTTGGAAATGGGGCACTGTCCGCACTTGTAACACAATATGCTATACCAAAGCAAAATACATTTGATTAGTTGATCCTGTAACCCACCTGTACCAGTTAAAAGTCCCGTGCCAAGCCAAGGGTCAAGGAAGTGGTATATCGCGGATTTGGTGATAAGATCCTTATTGGGCAGGATTACCTACACAGCATGAGCACATATTGTCAAAAAAATACAGTTACAAGAGGAATTTCAAGATGCTGTAGTGTATCACTCACGCTGACAGTTTCTGGTGCAGTGAGATGAACGATGGGCGATATTCCCATCCAAGTACGGAATATTCCTCCTTGATAGGATCTAGTTAATGCCTGCGCCCAGGTGTACAAGTCTGAAAGATCATTGACATAATCGACTCCCAAGAAAGAACTCCGTGTTTTTCATCTCACACGTTTTTAATTTTACAAAAACAATCCTTCGGTTTGGGACATAATTTAGATTTTCAATTGTGTACAATATACATTCTCGGACGTTGGTCAGAGTCGGAACCGAAGCCCCATGTCTTTGTTACGGTTATCGAAATCCAAAATCCAAAATACCGTAGCTGTATCGATGATCTCTTACCCTCTCGACGAACATTAATCGAATCAAGCGAATTTCCTAAAATCGGGTACGCCTTCGGGCCAGGTATCTTATCGATGAGTGTGACAAACTGATGCCATTTGTACAAGAACTTGACTATTCTCACAATCACTATGGCACAAAGTGTCGTTAGCAGCACCACCGAAATCTCCATCACGTTTATGAAATCACGCGGAATCAGTGCTTCAACGTTGACATTCAACGGATTACTATATCTGTAGCCGTACTGCTCAACGATCTGTGTTGAGGCTGTTTTATACTGACTGACGTGAGCAAAGTGAAAATGAAGAGGGAGGGTATTCAAACGATAGTTATGGGGGTTTATTCACTAACCTTGGTGCTTTGCATAACAGCAGAATAAAAATTATCTATTGGTCGAAACCAATGGGAACATTTATCCTTTGCAGTTGATTGGCTGTTGCCAACGAACCCACAGTTATTTTACTGTTATGCACAGCACCAAACTTAGTGAATAGGCCCCCCGATTATGCTCGTGCGTTCCTCTATGGACTTCCATTGGCTCTTTAAGCTTTTTTCGACTTTTTTGTAAACGAGTTTCGCATTGACACGCATCCTACGTGTCTACCTATGATCGACGGAGTAAGCCGTCGATGAATCATACGAAATTTTATCGCTGCGTGTATTCGGATGGTTGAGTGACTCCATGAGTTCTAGGATCTGGTTAGTTACTATAATGGTCACGTGTGTGGGATCCGTGGGTCTAAATTGTTATCTCTTTTCTCAATACCTAAGTCTATTAGAATTGACGCTCTTCGGAGCAAGATAATAATGATAAGACATGACAGAGTGGTGAAAGATTAGTTATTTAACGAAGTATTTCAATTACTGAAGATTAAAGGATATACCAAGCACTTTTCTATTCACCGAACTGGCTGAGCGGGTCCTGTACACGAAATCGCGCATTTTGGACGCGCGATTAAATTTTTTTGTTTTTTTTCAATTTTTCAATTTTTCAATTCAATTTTTTTCGAACCAAAGTCAGCGAACTTGTGACCAGAAGAGTGTAGGAAGGTAGAAAAAGGCCGTCTGAGTACGATGAGCGGGTCCTGTACACGAAATCGCGCATTTTGGACGCTCGATTAAATTTTTTTGTTTTTTTTTCAATTTTTCAATTTTTCAATTTTTCAATTTAATTTTTTTCGAACCAAAGTCAGCGAACTTGTGACCAGAAGAGTGTAGGAAGGTAGAAAAAGGCCGTCTGAGTACGATCAGCGGGTTCTGGACACGAAATCGCGTATTTTGGACGCGCGATTAAATTTTTTTATTTTTTTTTATTTTTAAATTCCCACTGAAACATATTTCTAGTCATATAAACTAATACTATATTATATAATACTGAAATTTCGAAGTCGCATGATCCCACCGGAGGCATCCGAATTTCATGACCGGTCCTTGAACATCTGCGACTGCAAAAATGCAATACTTTTGGTTCGTTGGGTTGCATCATACAAAAATGTTATTTGGGAGTAGAACAAATGTTTATTCCGGCTTGTGGTCTGAGAATTATATCGCTGTAGCACTTGGGCTCGTGGAATTTTGAGAGGCACTTGACTCTCCACGTTCTCAACAATGCAGTCAAAATGATCTTTTGTTCCATCATCGCGAACTTCTGTCCAATACAGTTTCTGGGTCCAGCGCTGAAAGGTATGTATGCGAACGGATGTCTGCCTTGAGAATTTTCCGGTAGAAATCTGTCCGGATTGAATTTATCGGGTTCCGGCCAATGCCTGGGATCTCGATGAACATGGCGTATTTGTATAGTCACTATGGCACCCTTTGGAATTGTGTATCCAGCTAGAAAATTAGTTTTCGATGTTTCTATTCAAGTAATTGATTCCTGTATGATTAGTTATACGAGCATAACTCTCGTACCAACTTCCAGGTCCTCCGTCAAGGTTCGGGATACCGAAGGCGCACTCGGAAATAGCCTTAGCGTCTCCTTGATCACTCTCTCCAGATATTTAAGTTCGGATATTTGGTGAAGAGTTGCTGGTTCTTTCGAGTCTCCAAATACACGCAACTGTTCCTCGTGTATTTTCTCTTCCACTTCCGGATGATTGCCGATGCAGAAGAGTGCCCAGCTCATGGCTGCCGCTGTTGTATCGTGTCCCTGGGTAAAATCGAAACAATGGTCGCAACAATTAATCAACAGATCGAGAGATGACCGTTTAGAATGATTTGAGGCGAAATGAAGCGGAGTTTACAAGAACAAAGATTGTTGATCGTAATATTTACCGCAAACATGAACGTATCTACTTCTTCCCTCAATTCGTCGTCGGTAAGTGGCATGTTGTCACGCTCGCAGGCGTCCAACAAGTGATCCAAAAATGCTTTCCGTTTTGGTTTGTCTAAATAGAAGACAAGATATAATATCTTCTGGAGGAATATTCAAAAATATTTGCTGGAAAAACTCACCGATGTCATCATCTTCATCGTAGTCCTTTTTCTGGATTTTACGTGCCATTTTTTTTTCATCAATCACCTGTAAATAAGAAAAATCGTTAGTAAAGTGGTTTTACTCTTACCGACTGTTTTTCCATTCGTCAGCTAATTGTGGAAAAAACCCTGAAAGTCCGACAAGCTGCAATTAGTGAGCTGTTCAGAGAATGGATAAGTTTCTTGTTTTATAGGCACAGGTATATGACGAATTACAGTCCGTAGCTAATGTTATCAAATTATCACCTGATTCGTGAACTTCTGGGTAGTCTCCACGGTATTTTTGAATCTCCGTCCACGATTGGTGCGGCGATATATCCAGTCACTACGTAACCATGGACGGAAAATTCTCTCCACTGCTTGAACTGTGAGGCTGCGAATGTGGGAAATTCGGTTAACAATAAGATTAGATACACATACCGACTGCTATCAAAATCTGATTCATACAAAATGTCAATACTTGTTTTCGTGTTTCTTAAGTGCAGCTATCAACACATCAAGCAAGCTTATGACTTTCAGAAAGACCATTGCGTCTTAGTATAAATTACTACATTCCGCTAGTCATTAGAATGACTAGTCGGTATTGACTTCATCAGTACGAATAGTGATAATGATATGAATAATGAATGAACGGGGCCTGTGAGTGATGCGGAATATATATTTTTTTTGTTCAAAAGTTGTACCTGTGTAACGCCACTGAATATTCCAAATCCAATTTCTTTTGAGCATTTATGTTGGTCCCCATTGCAGATTCTGAAAGTACGAAAGTTGGAATGAATATCGCGATAACGTGCAGCGCAGCGTTCAGATGACCTTAATTACAGGTCTACTAATTGTAGATACTGCAGTTATGCCAGATGTCATATGAGATGATGTTCCAGACGTATAATTGGCATATCAAAACTATCAGTAAAATTACCGCAAATTACATCCAGCGCACACCTCGTCAAGAAAACGAACATATCGATGGGCTTGTGAGGATCGTTTTCGAGCTCCGACTGGATGCATTTCTTCAAAATTTCCCCTTTTTCGGAAATCACACCCGCAAATTCTTCCAGTATGTTGAAATGAAAAGTTGGTGTTATCAGTTTTCTATGTCGCTGCCACTTGTCCCCTACAAGGAAAATGTGTCTGGCTTATGCTCTGCCAACTACGAGGTTACTATATTATCTGTATTTGATCATAGCCTGCCTGCTAAAGTCGTAAATCTTCTCATACTATATATTGTAACAAAAAAGTGTTAGTGACACGTTTCAAAGTGCGCATTCGAGTATCCGTTTCAATCTACGTAGTAGGTACATTTGTTCGTTAGAACTGAATGATATTTCCTGACAGTCAATACACTGAAAATTATTTGATCACATCAATCCCACCTGTGGAAGTAAGTAGTCCTGTCCCAAGCCACGGCTGGATAAAGTGGTAAATATCAGATTTGGTGATGAGATGTCTATTGGGCAGAATTACCTGTGGGGCACGGAAACAGTTTTCAAAACGATATCGAGAAGTGGAAATTAACGGGCAGTGATTTTATCTCACGTACACTGACAGTTTCCGGTGTGATGAGATGAATACTGGGTTTCGTTCCCATCCATGTACGAAAAATCCCTCCTTCGTACTGGCCACACATCTTCCAGAACCAGTCATACCGTTCTGAGTAAATAACATCGTCAGTTTCACAAAGGATTCATATCGTCTTAATCGGGATTTGTATCGTCTTAAAAAGGATAATATCGCTTAAAGTATAAAGTGAGGATTGTTACGAGTTGGACTAAGTTTCGTCCTGAATGTGTCCGACAACGATGACCCAACTCGTGCGAAAAGTTAGCCCATGCAAATTTCTACTTGAGAATCGTTAGACAAAAGGTTATTAGGATGTACTGATAAAGCACAAGCAATCAACTGTCGATCTCATAGTCAGTGAGAAGCACTGGCGGTTCTGTGAGGGAGTCCCGTTAATCTTATCCTCTCCGTATAAAATCCGTTATCCCAATCATATTCCTGAACTCGAATATAACTCAGTTCAGAATCTGTTGAGAGAAAAATTTCGAGGCTATAGGCAAGCGGGAGGAGAGTAATCTCTCCGCGTACTGTCTTCGTTCAATGGCAGTTTTGGAAATAGAACCGCGCGATTATAGCGGGATGAGAATTATGAGTTTCCGGTACATGATGAGTAGAATCCGTCACGGAAGAAGTAATTGTTGCCAATTTAATAAATACCGCGAATTTCTATGGAGGTCAGGTCAGTTCAGGTCTTACCCTCTCGCTTGATTCTCATAAAAGTGAATGCATTTCCAACAATCGGGTATGCCGTTGGGCCAGGTATTTTTTCGACAAGACTGGTGAACTGATATCGTTTGCACAAGATGTCAACCAGTTTTATGATCACTATGGCGCATACCGCCGTTAGCAGTACCAGGGTAATCTCCATCACAACAATTATCACACGCTGTTCAGTTTCAGTGTGAAACACTCGTGGTTCACACGTCCAACGTAGGCTGAGAACTTACGCTCTCTTCGTCGAGTAATGGACACGTGTATCAAGTAGTTGCAGTGACTCGTTACGTCATTCGTCGAGACTGGAAGGGGCCTCACAATATAGGGTTTACCTTGATCGGTCGAATTGTAATCATGTGTTGGGTAGAACGTAAGGTATCCAAGTCCACCAGGAAGTATGATGAAGCAGAATAGGTCCACTTCTCAGTCACGATTCCCTTACACATAATTTAGTCTGTTGTATGTTTTTCAGTCATTAATTCAGATTCTTCAGATTTCAGATGATGACAAACGTAAATTGCATCTTTGGTTGACTACAGTTGATGTTCTCCACTGACAACAATCATTTACTGATTGTGAGGCAGAATTCGTGCTCTTCAATCGAACTCAAAAAATGATGCCGTTGAGAAAATATTTTGTAGAACGATTCATCCTTCAGGGAAGCGTTTTGATTTGGAACAACAAAGCGTGTCATTATTCAGATTTTCTGAACAACTTAGTTTTTCCTCATTGCGAAGGTGCAGTTAGCTCACCGTTTTACATAGTGTCGATATACTATCAAAGCGGACTTTGATCAGTGGATTCTAGATTACCTATTGATTATACCTATATGTCGATAACACCTATTACACTTTGATCGCGGCTAATCGTAAATCCCCGTTGGCGGAAATGTGTACGTTGAAATATCTGATTGATTTTCTTCTTTCAGGTATTGGAGAACTGGATCCGAGCAGATGACGCACCGTCTATTTGTTACGAATTCACCCTGTATATACTGAATCAAGAGCAGAAAGGTCATAGCATAGCCGTATGTAATGTAAAATTGTAACGTTAACAGCTTCATTGTGAACGTTGATTATGGCAAATGCTTAAAGCTTACCACTTGAGTAAACAGACCGCGATTTATCTGTGAATTGTAGAGCAAAATAGTTAGAAAATCGTGCACAAACAAGTAAAACGTCAAAGTGAAGATTTGCCATCTTACACAACAATGATTACACATGGATGCCATAAATCATAGATTGCAATGCGACAGAAAACTCAGAGTAGATATGAACACTGCTTTCAGACACAGATTCAATAATAACGTGTCTGAAGGCAGCACCATGTTAGTAGAGATTGAAGATTTATTGAACTACTATACCACTTTTTCTAGACTACCTGATCATGTCAGTGCCACCGGTCTGGATCGCAAGTTCATCGCGATTGCTACGCGAATATTACAAGCCGCAAGCAACAGGCGAAATGACGAAATACCGACAAATATAATAGATGACAGATGATCTTTTGTATTACATTTATCTATTTATTTTCATATAAGCCATGATCGATGTCTATAGGGATTTTCTTCATGGGCGATCTTTTCCCTCTTTTTATATTAATAAGGCGATATCATGAAGTGATTAATTCCGTTATCATGTTATTATTATTATCATTATTACTTTTGTCAGAGATTCAATTCCTTTGGGATTATGCTTAATTTGTACTTTTGTGTTCTTTCGAACGAATATACTTCCTCCTATGACGAGGACAGATTACATCGTAGAAAACGTCAACCTATAACACGAAACTTCATCCTATCTTTTATGGCTGACAATGAGTCGACTGAGATCGGAGCATTCATCAATATTTGATGATATTATTATTGGAGGATATGATTTCTCCCCGAATTATTGAAATTTTGTATACTTGAATGAGAAGGCAGTCCATGTAACCGTTATCTCGTAGAAATTGTCTGCTTTTCGAATCTTGAAAAATTTCCATCTTCTACAAATCTTGGTCACAAGTTCGTTGACTTTGGTTCACGAAAAATTGAATCACGCGTCCGAAATGCGCGATTTCGTGTCCAGAAACGGCCTATCGTACTCAGGTGACCTTTTTCTACCTCCGCACACTCTTCTGG
>JAFFZH010015431.1:0-11887 GCA_018420115.1 Euura saliciscinereae | reverse complement strand
CACTCTTCTGGTCACAAGTTCGTTGACTTCGGTTCACGAAAAATTGAATTACGCGTCCGAAATGCGCGATTTCGTGTCCAGAAACTGCCTACCGTACTCGGGTGACCTTTTTCTACCTCCGCACACGCTTCTGCATGTGATCTTTGGAATTCATGTCGGTATTCAAATTTACCGAATGTATCCGAGGCATAGCCTCTGCATTATCAGAAAAGTATTTAGTCCCACCGTATCTTTATTTCATGCACTAATAGCGACAGGATATGGTATACATCCTCACGACGATACACCCTAATCGACGATTATCATTTTGTGCAGAATACCATATCCTGTCTCTATTAGTGCATGAAATAGAGAAGTTTTGCAATATAAATCTTCGGAATACAATATAAAATTGCGCTGTTGTTTCCTTTTTCGCGCTCGTGACGCGTAGGCTCTGATATCAGTGAAAACAAGTGAAAACCGGGTACGGTGGGTAAAGCCTGACTCCAGCATACTGCTAAAGAAATTGGTAATTGAATGAAGAAAATTTGCTGTTTTGTACGAATAATCAAATACCATTTTTCAAAATTCCCGCGCTTGTCTGACTCACCGACGGAGAAACTGTTCATTCCGGTCGGTAAGTGCAGTGCAATATTACGCTTTCTTTATCGATCAACCGACTACGCATTACCACCACCATGGCATCCCATCCCATCCCATCCCAGTATGTATACAAATCATGTTTTGACGAAATTCAAAGCTACTCTAACCTACAACACTCTATCTTCAATTCATCAGCTTCTTTGTTGTCTTTGATGGATAAATTTGACGATGACGAAAGACGTTCAGGGAAGCAGAGCACGTTCTTAGTTCTTGAAAAAACGCACCATCCATCACCAGGAATTACGCACAGTTAATCCAACAACTGGATTTGCCAGAATAAAACTAAGAGGTTAGAAATCACGAACGTTAAACTACGTAATTTTCATAAACTTTCTCTAACAACTGTAGCTGTTGACTAATTTTGTTTTTTTTTCCGTCAATTTTTAGAATCCAAAAATGTTACGAACCTCGATGAATTCCGTTTCTCAACTTAGTCAAGATAACAAAACTCGGAATGACGCTGAAACCGATTCTTCGAGTCGGTCGGTTAACGCCGACGAACTGGCGATACCTGTCACGGAGTCTGCCAGCGCATCGGAGCCCCTGCAAATTGAAGAATCTGAGAAACCGGATCAGTTTCTCCTGATAAAACCCACCGTTCCGCTGAGAACCTATTCCAAGGTGCAGCCAAAAAAATTGGCCAGACCCAGGACGTTGGTTCCTATAGAATTTCTGAAAACCATGGTATACGAAGCCTTGGAAAGTGTGTCGAAGCCTGCTGGAGTTCGGCTGAGAGATATCACAAGCTTCTTACTTTCAAAATACGACCTGAATGCAGATCGTAACCAGATTACTGATTTACTGCAAGACTGGGTCGCCAACGGTGAAATAAAGCAGATGAAACTAAACGGGAAACCTCGGCTGAGATTCCAATTGCCCACGTTTTTTCTCCCCAAATTTAAACGAATCCCCAAGAAGACTGAGGAACCTGCATCTTCGTCACGATCTACGACCTTGAATGATGATTCTAAAGAAGCAGAGGTCGTTAACGACGTAGAAATTGAGCAAGGATCAACGAACAACGACAACGATGATCCGAACTTTTTCAAGATTGAAGAAATTTCAGAAGGTGAAGCAGAAGCACCGGAACCGGGAACAGAAGCGGAGGAAGATGTAGGCGATCCGATATACGCGAATGAGATAGACTTCATGGTACTGCATTCTCTGTATTCCTCGCCTAACATCGGAGAGATGAGAATCAAAGACATAGCTGAATTTATCAAAAGCTTTTATGGCGTCGATGTACCAGAGTCCTTGCCTCGTATCGAGCGATACTTGAGTTACAGCGTTGACAAAGGAGTCCTGATGAAAAACGGGGATATATATAGGAAGACGCCTGGTACATGGAAGGTGGATTCACAAGATAAAATAGCAGCACCACAGCTGATAAGATGCGGATCAAATCGTACTGACAAAAAATTCATCTTGACAAAAATTAAACTGGAACCTGAAGAGGCTGAAAATTTTCTCAACTCACGTCTGGCAATGGACCGCGATAAAGTCCAGATAAATGTGAATAACAACGTGGTTCGATCCGTTGGTGAAAAACCAGAACCAAAGATCGTCAAGACCTTCACGATAAAGAGAAAGAATTTTATATCCTCTAAAGATATTTCTCATTTTTCAACGATACAGAAATGGGCGGCGGAGAGGACCTACGAACGTAGAAAGATAGCGCAAGACCGTGCGAGGCTAGAAAGATTGAAGAAGGCCAAACTTTCGTCGGTCCGTTACAATGAAAACAAAAAACAGATTGGAGCAAAGAATACCAAACCTTCCATCTCATCTAAAAGTGGCAAAGTAATTCCCGTTCCTTCCCATGATTTCGAACCATTCTCCGAGGAAAAAAAATACGGCAGAATTTTTTCAGAATTGAAAGACGCCTTCCAGACTCCGATGTACCATAAGTTCAACATAAGCATCTTTAATTATAAAGAACGCGAAAGTCTAAAGAACCAAAAAGCACGAGGACCTGATTGCTTCGGGATACAAATGTCACCCGATCGATACAGGAGATTACCAGCAATTCGTTTCGGACTGAGCTTTGTTATCGACTTCTTATCTCAGCATCCTCTGACAGTCTCTGAAAATCCAGACAGTTTATCATGGAAGAAAATTGCTCTGAAGGAGAACAGTTTTTGCCTAAAACTCACCGGCGAAAGTACCCCATGCTGCGAAGCTCTGAATTGTGAAGTTTGCGGATTGGAATTGGCATTCGGACCGCCTTATTGTCCAGCATGTTCCTTCGAGTTGAAAAATTCGATTGAAAAATGTGAGATTTGTCATTTTCTCTGCAACCGTGAGGATGTTTTCCTGAAACATTTTCTCTGGGATCACAGCCCATCTTTTCAAGATGAAGAAGACGATTATCTCTCGGTTGCACAGGATAATATCGTCAAGATGCTGAACAAGCTGGCCGATGGCAATTATTTTCATTGCAGACTCTGCATGTATTTGGCGACCGAAGTAGAAACGTTCGAGGCCCACGTCGTCAGTACCCATACAACAAAGACGAACGTATTTCCACCGTTACCGGAAGTAGGTGACCTCTACAAAGTGGGCATCTTCCGGAATGAAATCAGCAACACTTGCTGTTACAAATGTATGGAATGCGGGTTTATCAGTAACAGGAGAGATTACGTCGTCTATCACATGTTGGATGTACACATAGTGGTAGATAATGAGAATTATGAAGAATTATTGTGGAATTTAGAAACTGAGGATATGAAGAGGAGTCAACTGGCAAAACCCAATCCTAATTTTGGCCTGTGCCCCCTGTGTGGCAAATTCTTCAATAATGTTGCAGCCCATATCGACGTGCACAGTGGAAAAAAGAGGAAAGCACTCCAGAGTATCGGGGAACCTGAGACTTTGCAGAAGCCCAAACGGGCTCCCAGAAAAAAGCGACCACGGCCCACCGCAACCAATGACTTTTTGTGTCATATATGTGGAAAACGCCTGAATCGCCGACTCCAAGAACATATACGTGCTCATACTAATGAAATGTTCCCTTGCGCCGTATGCGGTAAGGAGTTCAACAGACAGAGTAACTTGTTTACTCACAAACGCGTTCATACGCGTGAAAAACCGTTTCAGTGCGATATCTGCAAAATGAGATTTGGGTACAAATGTAGTATCAAAGGACACATTATAAACGTTCACTCGGAAACTACTCGATAGGGTGAACAATTGTAACTGTATGAGTGGAATAAGCCAGAGTATTATATGTTCGTTCTATTGAAAAAAAAAAAACTTCATAAATCGTGAGATATTTTTTAAAGTGTATACTAGAGTTTGTAAAAGGTCGCGAAAACGCTGGCGATGATTCGTTTGCATTACTATATTTTAGAATCTAAGTATCGATGATGAGCCATAATATAATATTTTATCTAATTCATAAAGCTTGATACCAATTCTACTGTATGACAAATGCAACTAGAATATTATTCCGTATAAGTTACTCGTTGTATGTATGCTTGTAATGTATGGTACAATAAAAGTCAGTCTGTTGTTTTGTAGATATTTTGTTTGATCACTACCTTAGTAAGAAAAACAAAACATACAGTAAACTCCATCAACGGATGTAGAAATACACGATAATTATTCTACTACATTGTGTCACAACATCTGGTAATAACACGTGGCTGTTGTGGAACTTGAATTATTCAATGGTGAAAACAATTCACATAAGAATGATTCTGAATACATAATTTTGTAAGATCATCATAAAAGTATTAATTGATGGATCACCCTTCAGGCAATAAAAAAAACGCTCTACAAATCACTTCTATCAATTTTTGTGTGTCAGAAATAATTTAGCAAGAAAGTATAACAGTGATTATTCAAGAATTTTATCTGTGTAAAAATTTTTTCTTGCAAATTCTTCATTAGATCGAGAATAGGAAGTAAAAAAACTAGAATTAGGAAGGAAATTAGGTAGGTTCATTCTTGCAAAATTCATTCTTATTTAACTTGGGTACACCCCAGAATTTGTAAAATTTGTAAACACTGGAAGACCACCAATTGCACAACCGTGATTTATTCGTACGAGTTCAAGATTATCACCCACATATTTTGTTCGAGGGAATTTACTTATTACATATCAACGTTATTTGGGAGTAAAACAAATGTTCATTCCAGCTTGTGGTCTGAGAATGACGTCAACGTAGCACTTCATCTCGTCGTACTTTACGACACTTTTGACTCTCCACTTTCTCAACAATGCAGTCAAAATGATCTTTTGTTCCATCATCGCGAACTTCTGTCCAATGCAGTTTCTGGGTCCAGCGCTGAAAGGTATGTATGCGAACGGATGTCTGCCTTGAGAATTTTCCGGAAGAAATCTGTCCGGATTGAATTTATCGGGTTCCGGCCAATGCCTGGGATCTCGATGAACGAGGCTTATGTGCATGTTGACGATGGCGTTCCTCGGAATTTTGTATCCAGCTGGAATTGTATCGATGTATGTCATTTGATTTCGGTATTAGCATCAGCATTGAATATCATACCGATTTCCACATCCTCCGTCAAGGTTCGGGATACCGAAGGCGCACTGGGGAATAGCCTGAGCGTTTCCTTTATCACTCTCTCCAGATATTTGAGTTCGGATATTTGGTGAAGAGTTGCTGGTTCGTTCGAGTCTCCAAATACACGCAACTGTTCCTCGTGTATTTTCTCCTCCACTTCCGGATGATTGCCGATGCAGTAGAGTGCCCAGCCCATGGCAGTCGCTGTTGTATCGTGTCCCTAGGTAAAATCGAAACAATGGTCGCAACAATTAATCTACAGATCGAGAGACGACCGTTTAGAATTATTTCAGGCGAAATGAAGCGGAGTTTATAAGAACAAAGATTGTTGATCGTAATATTTACCGCAAACATGAACGTATCTACTTCTTCCCTCAATTCGTCGTCGGTAAGTGGCGTGTTGCCACGCTCGCAGGCGTCCAACAAGTGATCCAAAAAAGCTTGCCGCTTTGGTTTTTCTAGATAGAACAAAAAATATAATATTCTCGAAAGGAATACTTGCTGACGTATTGGAATTATTTGCTGGAAAAACTCACCAACGTCAGTATATGCATCAAAGTCCTCTTTCTTGGTTTGACGTGCCAATTTTCTGTCTCTTATTCCCTGCGAATATGAAATGATTGTTTCATTCGATTCACAGTTAGATACAAGGGCTAATGCTTGAAAAATATCACGTTAGAAAGATGTACATGTGATTTGTTCCATTTTATGTGGGGGAAGATATCGATGTTGCTGAATTTCAGTCCATTCTCACCTGATTTGTGAACTTTTGGGAAATTTCTACGGTTTTCCTGAACCTCTGCCCGCGACTGGTGCGATAATATATCCAGTCATTGAATAGCCAAGGTCGGAAAGCTCTGTCAACTACTTGCACTGTGATACTGCGAATCAAGTAAATTTGAACCAATGAGATGCAATAACGATCAATGGTCGATCATTCCAGTAGCTACTGTATACGAATATTTTTGTTACATTCAACTTTTCCACCAACTGAAGTATAATTTCAGGGAACATTTTTGTTGCGAGCTTTCATGTGAAAATACGTATAATCGCGAATTACGTCAGAGTGAAATATCCCAAGTAGCCAAGGAAATGTTACGTATATACACGAAAACCGTACAAATGTTACTTGACTTTTACTTTATACCTGTGTAACGCTACGGAATATTCGGCATCAAGTTTCGTTTGAGCGTTTATGTTGACTCCCATCGCAGATTCTGGAAGCAATAAAATGCGGCAGCGTTCAGATAAGTTCAACCTGTACTGAAAGTTTGCTAATTACAGGCATACAAGTTACACAAGCAGCGCCAGGAATGATATTAGATGTTTTTCCGGGACAATAAATCGTCACGAAATACGGTAAACATTTCTTAGCTCGTCCACGATATTCATATAATTACCGCAGATTACATCCAGCGTGCACCTTGTCAATCGCTCAAACATTTCGACAGGCTTTTCAGGATCATTTTCAAGTTTGGACGTAATGCATTCCTTCAGAATTTCCGCCTTCTCCGCAATCACCCCGGAAAATTCTTCCAGTATGTTGAAGTGAAAAGTTGGTGTGATCAGTTTTCTTTGCCGATGCCACTTATCCCCTGCAAAGATTATCATTCACGCAGGTCTAGTTTTAGTACAATATTAGTATGCAGTTTGAAATTCTGTTCTAATCTCAGTTTAAAAATGTGTCAAGGAAGCATGACGATTGCGGAACCCACCTGTAGAAGTTAATAATCCTGTCCCAAGCCACGGATAAAAAAAGTTATAAGTGGTGGCTTTCGTTATGAGACGTTTACTGGGCAGAATTACCTGTGGGGCATTAATATTCCGGAATTACTCTTGAGAGAACCTAACAGGCAGTAAGGTATCATTTCACGTACGCTCACAGTTTCTGGTGAAATAAGCTGAACGCCTGCTTTCATTCCCATCCAGGTACGAAATATTCCTCCTTTGTACTGGCCACACAAATCGGTGAACCAGTCGTGCCGATCTGAACATTAATGTCATCATTCGTGGAAAAAATTCAATCTCTTACTATACAATACATAGAATGATTAGGGTATCGAGTTCGACTTAGTCCGTAAATCGTGAATCTGTTCGATTTATACATTAACCCAATTTGGCAGAAGACTTTCAGTGAATGGAATGACGGGAGATGAGAGCAAGTAGAGCTTCTTTTTCATGATACCTGTTAGTTCCTTTGTTCAAACAAATATCTGACAATTTATATGTTTTTTGTGTGATAAATATAAGAATTCGAGATTTGTTCGTACGAATATGGAACCAGGCGTTGTTCGATAAAGAAATCTATTATTTCGAGAACGAGGATCTGAAAATTGATCTTCAAGAATGTGTTTCTATATTGAATGCATGAAAACGGTATCAAATCTTGACGAATCCTACCTAGTATTATTTTAGTTATGGTAACTGAATGAATCTTACCTTCTCTACTAACTTTCATAAAAGAAAGAGTATTTCCAATAATCGGGTACGCCTTCGGGCCAGGGAGTTTTTCAATGATACTGGCAAACTGATATCGTTTATACAAGCTGTCAACTATTTTACCGATCACAATGGCACATAGTGCTGTTAGCAATACTAGGGAAATCTCCATCGCTATAACAAAGTTTCACTCCACGCTCTTCGGTTTTAGTGTGATCACTCGGGGTTCAAACGCCTGTGCAATGCTCACTGCGCTATATACCGTTAGCGAATATGGACAGACCTTCCGAGATATATAGCAGGAAAATTCGCACAGATTGGAAGGGGTCCGATGGAAGCACGACCGCATTCGCAAGCAAAAAGATTAGTCATCCTCGTTTTCCTCAACTGCTCTGTGTACACGTAATCTCGGTAATACTTCGAATTGGAATGTTTCCTGGTATGATGTACACATTACTGTACAGCAATCTATTCTTAAAACAATTTTACACAATCGTTAAGAGAGCCTCTTCATGGTGACGTTGCACCTATTGCAAACTCGGGATTACCGATTAGATCACTGTTCATTAACCCTGTTTAAATCCAATTAACGTTGGTAATGACAAGGTGGTTGGACATTGGGTCCATTCGATATTCCTGCCTCACCGTGTGACATTAAAATTTGTTTATTCATAATTTTTAGAAGATTCCAGAGTCTGATTGTCTGTTAGATAGTTAACAGCAAATATTTAAACGTGTAAGATTCAACATGATCAAAGTAGTGTGTGCGTCGCACATCAATTGTGATATCACATCTCAACAATACAGAACTGTAATAGTATAAGTGATATTTCTCGGAATTGGAAAAAAAAACTGAGGAAATGAGGCATCTTGTATTTGAGATTAGATATGACTAGGCGAAACTATATTGATAGAACGGCTGACGACGCTTTATTGGCCTCTTAGTGAAATCTCTCTATTTTATCTGCTGATCTCACTTTGAGACAAGTTTTTTCCTGTTGGCAAACAGTATTTTCCCTACTGAAAAAGATCATGTAATAATTCACGTAAAGAATTACATAATAAGTCACATGATAAAGTATGATAAGAACTTGACCGATTTCCTTATACGATTTATTATACATGAATTATCATGTGATTTCTTACATAGTCCACTTATTCGTGTGAATCCACATATTTTATTGCATAAAAATTTATCATAGGATTTGTTATACGATGCTCAGCCTTCCGATGTAACGTAGTAACAGTCTTTGGTTTATAAGCTTCGATGTGGTTAGAAGTTGAATTAGTTCCTTTGTAACGGCTTAGGTTCATAAGTCTAAGACTGTATAAGTACTGTATCAGAAGGCGTAGCTCAGCCGGTAGCGTGCCTTCTGCCGAATTCGACGGTTGCCGGTTCGATCCCGGTCCAAGTACAACTTTTTTTTTCTTTTTCCATCATAAAATATCATCGTATAACAATCCTATGATAAATTTTTATGCAATAAAATATGTGGTTGCACACGAATAAGTGGACTACGTAAGAAATCACATGATAATTCATGTAATAAATCGTATAAATTAAAATCGAATTCTTCGATATTTCGATGACAAAAAACAGTTTCCACCAGTGATCAAGCAAGCAAAGCGCAAGTGCGCTGACAATGAGCCGACCAAACCCTGAAATGAGAGTTTCTACTACAAGAATAGTGGCCAAAGGTACATTTATTCAACTTAAACTCATGTATTTCATAATAAAGTAAATATGAGCTCGTTTTGCGGTTTTGGCGTCACACGGGTCAGAGTGTCTCGTTTCCTAGATAACAAGATTGATTAATGTGTACTGTTGATGCAATTTTTTAGGTAGCTTTTTCGATCAAAAATGTCACAATTTCATGATACATAATGGAGTCAAACCTCGAGTCAAACTCGGTGAATAAATATGAAAATAGAATAACGAAATAAATTGTTTTCCGATATCCGGCGAAAACTCGTTACCATTGTTCTCTGTTGTGTAAATTGAATTGTGTTTATTGGTAAAAGTAATTTGCATGATGAACTCGATCTCTAATTCCAAAATTTCCCACATTATTATCATTATTATTGAACGTGTGAACGCCTCGCGTCAGGCAACCCAACGTACGCACCTGTTGCTCCTACTATAGTGGGCTTCTTATATTGCCTTCTATTAATTTACAAGTATTTCATAACGTCACAACTAAGAAATTGTCATTTTTCAGTAGAAGCAAATAACTAAAAGTGAAAACTTTGCATGTTCAAGGAAGTTACCTGTTGTTCTATAAAGTGAACCGTTCATGGTGAACATTTTTTTCGCGGATTTTTCAATCATTTGGAAAAGTTTGGATTCATTCAGTTCCACTAAGGGCCCTTACATGGCAGGAACGAACAGTACTTTTGAGTTGTGTCACTTTTGTTGAATTATCAGCGATCATTTTTCGAGTTATGTCATTTTTTTTACTTGTGTCTCTGTTGCTGAATGATTTGTTGCAAAACCAGCGCAATGTAATAACGACACTTCCGCTCTGTAACGGCTAATTTTTTAACTACACAAATGACACTTTGCAATCTTATAAAGTCGACCTTTGTGAACCCAAATATGGTCCTAACCGAGGGGTGAACCACTCTTGAAGTCCGGTGTACAACAGTGTGTGAAGTCCCAGAAGTCCCGTGAAGTCCTTGAAGTCCCGTGAAGTCCTTGAAGTCCCATGAAGTCCCATGAAGTCCCGTGAAGTCCCATGAAGTCCCGTGAAGTCCCGTGAAGTCCCTTGAAGTCCGGTGAAGTCCCGTGAACTTCCGTGAAGTCCCGTGAAGTCCTTGAAGTCCCTGAAGTCCCGTGAAGTCCTGAAGTCCCATGAAGTCCCGTGAAGTCCCATGAAGTCCCGTGAAGTCCCATGAAGTCTCGTGGAGTCCCTTGAAGTCCCGTGAAGTCCTTGAAGTCCCTGAAGTCCCTGAAGTCCCATGAAGTCCCTGAAGTCCCATGAAGTCCCGTGAAGTCCCATGAAGTCCCGTGAAGTCTCGTGAAGTCCCTTGAAGTCCTTGCAGTCCCGTGGTCCGTGAAGTCCCTAAAGTCCCGTGAAGTCCCATGAAGTCCTTGAAGTCCTTGAAGTCCCGTGAAGTCCCGTGAAGTCCCGTGAAGTCCCTTGAAGTCCCTTGAAGTCCCGTGAAGTCCCATGAAGTCCTTGAAGTCCCTGAAGTCCCGTGAAGTCCCGTGAAGTCCCTGAAGTCCCGTGAAGTCCCATGAAGTCCCGTGAAGTCCCGTGAAGTCCCATGAAGTCCCTTGAAGTCTCTTGAAGTCCCGTGAAGTCCCTTGAAGTCCCTGAAGTCCCATGAAGTCCCTGAAGTCCCATGAAGTCCCTGAAGTCTTGAAGTCCGGTGTACGCCATTTTTCGGAGTGGTTCACCCCTCGGTCCTAACTCAAAAATGACAATTTTTCAGTTGTGACGTTATTGAATCCGACGTGTGATGTCTTTAAATACGTCTTGATAACCGTGAGAACATCTTATCTCATGACGTTCCGAAATTACGTATATATTGAATTAAAATCTAATTGTTTCACCAAAAAAAAAGTCCAAAAAATATTGGTGTACAATTTTTCGGAAAATGCGAATTATTATGAGGATCCCCTCAATTTGAGGTCAGCAGTAGCAATTGGGAATAACAATCAATGGTCAACATTGATTCTCAAGTGGTACATCGATCCTGTAATAATTCTCTGGATTCCTCATCAAAGCTTCAATTAATTTCTTACCCAAGTCTTGGACGATGAACCATCAGTTTGATCTCCACGTTGCGGTTTATCATGAGGAATTAAACAAGTTTTGGTTAAAAATTCTTTCAATGCCGGTTTATTAATTTTAATGTAACGTATTTAAATTTATTCAACTTATTTACATATTTCGGTTACAGTAGCTCACACAGTCACATAATTGGATTTATATTGTCAAACGTTGAAATGGTGATTAGTCCAGTCGGAATGAACATGAGGTCTATTCTAGAAGACAGCAAGCTGTAAATTTTTCTACGGCTCAAATAGATGCGCAGAAACAAATCCTGAAAGTTGTGCCCCGAAAAAACCATGGACTTGGCGGTAAATAATTATTAAAAATTGAAAAAGCCCGATTTTTACCCCATCTTTTTATTTATCGATTTTAGCGAAAAAAGTTTGGGACAAAAGTTGTAGATCTCGTTGCTCTCTACAAAATTGATCTACTACTAAAATCACGTAGCATTATTAGTTTAGCCGTAAATTGCAATCGAAGACGAAACCTCGATTCTTTTGT
>JAFFZH010015429.1:161142-176487 GCA_018420115.1 Euura saliciscinereae | reverse complement strand
CTATCCCAAAGCATGGTAAAAACTTGAAAATGAGCTTGAGTTTGTCCGAGTGGTAATTACGTTTATTACTCCAAACTGAAGGTTATCCAGCAATTAAAAACTCAAAATTGAATTTTTTTTAGTTTGATATTTTGGACCCCGAAAAATGAGTCTTTCGGGAGAATCAGCCATATATATATTAATATTTGTATGTATTTGTATCACAATATTACTTATTATTAATTTTTTTCCTCACACTAGGTTATTTCTTTCAAAATTTCGGTGGTAAAAAAAAACAGAAAAAAAATAAAAACTATAGCCAATGGCTGTGAAATAACGTATTATCATTATCAATATTATTAGAGAACTGAATAAGAAATGAATTCATCCTTTCACACACAAGTCGTATTCATTTTTTTGTTTGTTTGTTGATTAATACTTATCATTATTATTATTATTATTATTATTATTGTATATTTTGTTCCTTCCTCTATCTTATATGTTTCACTTACTTATTTTACTCGTTATTCCAAATTTCTTGTTTCATTTTATTCTACTTATTTATTGTTCAACAAGGTAGTATCAGTGGTACTGAAGTAGCGCAATCGATTATCAATATTAAACGTAACAGCCTGGCCAGCGGCTCAAAGACTACACATTTCTTTTTTTTTCGTTTTTCGTGTGATTTTCTCTTTCTACATACTCGAATTACTTTCTTTCTTCCGTTCATTTTCGACTTTCTCAGTCATTTCCTATCCTTCCATTATTCTTTCTTTCAGTCAAAACTCGGGGCGTTGATATACACAATAATTTTTCTCGCCGCTGTTTGTAATATACATATAGTTTTCTGGCAGTTATCCTCCTCCTTCTCTCCTCACATATGTTTTTTTTTTCTTAACATACTATTTCTTTTTAGTGAAATTATTTATATTCTTTCATCATAGACTTTGTCGTCTTATTTTCCAATAATTTTACTAAAAACACGGCATCAGCTTTTAGCTGTGGGCTATTCAAGATCTTTGTAAGTTTCAATGAATCAAAGAAATATTTTCATATGATCTCCTTACAAACTATTCTATCGATATAATTTCAATCATCGTTTTAGTATATATTTTTCTCTTTCGTATTATTTTTATATATACCACATGAGTACGCTCCACCTACTCCACCATACGCTATACCATTTTGGCGCCAGTTTACCGGCCCGGGGTGCCACCTATCAGACAAGTGGTGGAACTTCCACAGTGTTCGGTAGGTACATCACTTGCAAATATGGGAGGGATTCAATACTATGCCATACTTTCGAACCGCTCTAGCTTGTCTCACGACGAGCCTGGACCCTCGCCCGGCGAGTTCGGCAAATGACTAAGCACGCGTATGCGAAAGGATTCATCACTTTATTCATATCATGGCATTGATAATATGCCAGTCTTATGACGACATAACAAGATGACTGCCAGTAGTATATATATTTTCACGGATTGAATATCTTTGATTTGTAATATTTGAGTTCCATTATGCTTTCCTTGATATCGTCGAGTGCACGGTGATTTAGTTGCTTGGTTGGCGAGTTCGCGTACAGTTGAGGACACCAGCGCCTGAATAATAGATTAATTTACGTCAATATTAACGGTGATACAACCTTTCCATACGTTTTTCGAATTCAAACTCTGGCGTATATTCATACCTCGCGAGTTCTTTGATCCCCGAAACATCGACGATTCGATAATGAGCATAATCGTCGACAAGCGGCATATACTTCTTCAGGAATATTCTATCCATCCAGACGGTGTTTCCCGCAATGGCGCACTTCTTCTCCGGAACGTGGTCGGACAAAAATTTCAAAGTCAGCTGCTCGGCTTCGCTCAACGATATCTTACTCGACCTGCAAGCCTCCGTCAATCCGGTCTATAATTCGAGTTCAGTCGGTTAATCGAATTCGCCGATATTTCATTCTACCCCTTTCCTTATATGTACATTCATCCTACTTTTCCATGCTGCTGGACGCACCAGTCGTCCATAGTGGCCAGTACCTCGTCAGGCTGATGTACAACGAGGTGGAAATCGTCACCGACCACTTCTAGCTCCGAATCCGTGATTAAACACGCAATTTCCATTATGTGGCAGTTGTCCACGTCTAGCCCGGTCATCTAGAACAGAATGAAATAATAATCGGGCAAAAGATGGGAAAATAACCGAAGAGTATTTGTTTCACGATTTTCAATCGTAGATTCGTCAGTTTTTCGATAATTCAACATACTTCCATGTCCAGCCAAACGAGGCGATTTGCCGCATTTACGTTTTTTGATGCCATTCCGCGTTTTGTATCTGAAAAACAAACGTAAAATACCGTATGGTAATTTAGAATCGTAACGGTAACTACATTCACTTGCGATTCACGATTCATATACGTTCTTTTCTTTCTTTTTTTTTTCAACCAATAGTTATCGGTTAATCAACCTATGTACCATTTTTTCTTCTTTTATTTACCGAGCAAGGCCGACGCGCAGCGTTTGCCTATGCCCGTTGATATCTGGCACGTGGTTGTTACCAGAGTACCGTTCGATTTTGCATGAGTATGGCAGAGCGAAGACCACGTGGCTGGGTAAAACAGACGCCTTCCATTCACCGAACGATAGAGGCAGCGTTTCACCGCTTCCATGATTTATTATAAAAATATTTCGTTACAGTTTCCACACACATGAACGAACGGTTATAGCTAGGAGATTCACAAGTAGCCAATGTTCTTTTTAAGATATTCAAGATTGGGTTTTTCGTTCTATCAATACCTTATCTCTCAAAATTAGGATCAACAACAAAATCAGCTGTTCGATCCGACCCAGGATTACCAACACCCGAAAATATCATGGAACTAGAGAGACTGAGGCCAAAAAGAGGGAGATAGAAAATTACAATGATTCAGATGCTATCACTTGTGTTGTTAAACTTTAGTTTTTATTTCGGTCGAAGTGAAAAGTATGAAAAATGAACGAGCACGTAAATATTTAACACAGAGAAAACTAGCAAGTGAATTCTAGAACGAATTCTTGCTTGCCGCACGATACAAATATCTAGAGACTCGGTGCTCTTGAATAACATTAAATTAGCAACGCGTTTGAAAACTGATCGGAGCGCTCCGTGGCGCGGTATCTAGCGCTGGCGGAACCAAAGACGCATGCATTTAGCTGAGCAAAAGTAGCATTCCAACGGGGCTAGGGAACCCGCGGAAAAAACACATCTTTCCGTAATCCGGCGTAAATCGAATTCCAAAAAGGCATGGACATGGTTCTCGAAACAGGCCTCTCCACAGTCGCAATAACGAGCGTTGTCCATGAACTTGACTAGTCGTCTCGGCACCGTTTCTGCGCTGTACTTGAATCTGTAACGAATCGATTTTCACATGAGGGAATTGCGAATTATTGTTAAATCCCGGGATTTTTATGGTTTTACCTAGACTTTAGAACCACTTTGGCCGCGATTTCGACCAGAGTGCACACCGCGAATCTGTCCAAGCCTGGAACGAGAGAGACCCGCTCCTTCCAGATGAAATCGTTACCGGAAATGTTTATGCTTTCCAAACGTAGCTTCCGCACACTCCCGGGGAGTCCGAAGAGCTGGTTCTCGTGGATATTCAAGGACCTGTATGTTGAATGATGTAGAAATATTTTGACACTGAATCTGTTCCCTTGTTATTAACACGCAATTCGGCGATATAGGTGTACCTCAGACTGGACAAGAGGCCGATATTCCCCGGCAAAGTCTCGAGAAGATTGTGGTCTAGATTCAACGTTCTCAGGGCTGTTAGCTGTCCGAGATACGGAGGCAGCCAAGTCAACTAATTGCACAGAAGGGAACAGAAATGATTATCTCAGCAAAGTTTGAACGGTTCATCGATGATCAAACGAAATCGACGAGCAAGACTCCGTTTCTGAAAATATTTCTTGTAACCTCTGAAAACTTTGATCAAAAGTAATTCCCGTTCACAAAACCTACCTCATTCTTTCCGAGGTCTAAAATGACTAGTTTCTTTTTGATGGCATCGCCGTTGAGCCAATTCCATGCCGATTGCGGAGCCTTTCCGAGCAGATTGTCAGCCAGCAGTAGCTCGGCAAGATTAGGAAGGTTTCCAACCTCGATGGGCAAACTTTGTAACAAGTTTTTGGAAAGATCCAAAAGCCTGAGTCGATCCAGCCTCAAAATCTGCCTATCGAAAGACTTCCTCTCGAGCCCGACGATGTAAAGCTCCTGCGTGGTTCTGGCAAATCCTTGCAGAGTAGGATAATCTGCGTTAGAAGTGACCACATACTTGGTCTGTACCTTTGGCCGGAAGTATTTCTCACTCAGGACGGGAACCTTTGACTCCGGTTCCGAACCAGTTTGGAAGAGTCCGAGCTTGATCACTCGCAAAAAACTCTTGAGCAGAAGCGGATCGGCCTGAATGACCAGATCATGGGCAGGCTGCTTGAGCCGAATGGTGCACTTTCCCTCGTTAACGAATCTGGTGAAAATATTACCGATGTTGTCTTTTACCTGAGGAAATCATAGGAGGAAAATTTTAACGAATGAAATGAAACACTGAAACTGAACAAAACCGCTCGGTCGGATCTACCTTGTACTTGACGCCTCTCGTGTCCTGCGCAGACTGAAGAAGCAGGCACACGTCCTCGCCTTTTCCAGGCCGTCGCCCGAAGGACAACGTCGAGGCACGGGGACGTTGGGCACTGCCGGGACAGCTCCGACTCGCGTCGACTTTTACGGTGCAAATTAACCTCATTCTCTTCTACTTTTTTCGGACTATGGTCTACGAAGGCGACAGGGATTCCGAGCCTCGTTCGCCCCTCGCTGAATCTCTTTTACCATTTACTGATCCATCGAACACCTTCTCTGTTCTTCTTGTTTATTCATTCGTATTGTTTTCGAGGCGACAAACGTCAAGTCGTCCGCTTTCGAATCCCCGGCGCAACAAGTTGTGTTTCCCCTGTGAGCTCGCGGAGGCGAAGGTTCACCGATCACAGTCGAGTTTCCGCTCTTCTCCGCCACATTTTTGTTTGTTAATGTTCGTGTTTCGGAACTATCGCGACGATAAATGTCAAAAGCAAAGATTTTCGAAACGTCGTGGGTCGTGGGATTGAGGAAGACCTGCAGCGTACCTCGGCGATTACCGCCGGTTTTCATCGCCGTTAATAAAATCCCAGTCACGGGCAATCCTCGTATCGGGATAGCCTAGAGCCTTTCCGATCGTCGGTTTATTTACGTCCGCACTTAACCAATAAAGACTACTCGTCACGTCGTTTATTCCGGGAGGATGAGAGTCCCCCGGCAAGAAAGACCGATTATGATCATTGATAATGAATGTCTCACACTCTGATCAATAAACAAACCCGTATTTGACAAATTGAAAATGTTCTCATCCGAAAGACCGAGGATCGTCGACCTCGTCAGGCAGAGGGAAGTCAAGGTAGGAATGGTCTCTAGGTTCGGAAATGATTCGGAACAAAATCGACTCTACGATGTTTTACACAGGAATCCTGCGCCTATTCCCTCGCCAGAAAACTCCAGGTCACCGACGATCTGGTCGCTCGGTTGGGACTGGAAAAAGAACTCGTGGGCCACGGAGGATGCGTCAATTGTTTAGAGTGGAACGAGACTGGTCGGTAGGTATTTTGTTCCGAACATAAAAATTGAAACTTTTTACCTCTGGTAACCTGGGATTAAATTCCGTTCCAGAATCTTGGCCTCCGCGTCCGACGACACGCAGGTCATTCTATGGGATCCTTTCAAATATGTGAAGAAGTTGGTACTTCGCACCGGACACAGCTGGAACATATTTTCTGTGAAGGTGATTCCATTGAATCTAACTCATCTTCTAATTTCTTTCTCTTTTAATATTGAAACTGTTCAACGACGAATCTCATTTCTTATCAGTTCATGCCAAAGTCCAACGATGGGATCCTGGTGACAGGAGCAGGCGATCACTGCGTCCGTGTCCACGACATCGTTGCCTCGGAAACAATACTAGCGTGCAGTTGTCACGCCGGACGGGTGAAGAGGATCGCTACGGCGCCCGAAGTACCGTTCATGTTTTGGACGGCAGGAGAGGATGGACTTATCATGCAGTATGACACTAGAATCCCGCACACCTGTGCATCCCAGGAGAGAAAGGGAGTTCTTATAAACCTGGTCAATCACCTGGGGCAGTTTGCCGAGGCCAAATGCATCGCGCTGAATGCCAGAAGGCCAGAACTCATAGCCGTAGGTGCGAACGACGCGTTTGTCAGGATGTATGATAGGAGAATGATCAAGCCTTCTAGTCGGCAGGTACAGGATTTCGCTCTCTATGACATGGCATAAAACTTTAGAGCCGCCGATTCGGTGGGATTTCAACATAGAAGAGAACGAGGCGTCTAGTTTTGTATTGTTTTGCAGATCGCAGCTCCGGCCAACGCCGACCTCCATAATGATGATTCCGATGGTGCGGAAGGAAGGGCACACCTGGAGCGAGCTGGAAAAGGCGACCTGGAGGATAACGTTCCGTTGGGGTGTGCCCGGTACTTCGTTGCCGGTATGTTCGAGCGTAAAACATAGGTACTTTGCATAGATTCACAATAAATTTAGCGGATGAAAAAAGCAGAAAAATCGTGTAGCGAAGCAAGAAAATGGAACCGACAAAAGTTGCGTACCGGTGTGTTCCTGTTTTTTGTTCTTGTAACATTCGCTTCTCATAATTTCAGGCCACCTGAGAACGCGTTACAGAGACCAAAAGAGAAACAGAAGTCTGGCAGCCACCTACTTGACCTTTAGCGGGGATGGAAATGACCTCCTGGTCAATATGGGAGGGGAACAAATCTACCTTTTTGACGTTAACAAGGGCAGCAGCTCAAGGTTTATCCCCAAGTGCTTGGACCATGGGCAGAATCAAACCACTCAAGTCCAGGACTACTTCAGAGACAACGACATGCCGGTCTTACCTCCCCGGGTCGAAGACATCAAACAAGAAGTGAGTCTTGTCGACCCTTCCGAGAGAATCTGTTTCGTTAGTCTCTCTCTCACTTCGTTTTCCAGGCAAACGCGGCCTTTCAGAAAAAGAAGTACACCGCTGCGATCAACCTCTACAACAAGGCGATCGCCCGATGCTCCCGCGGCGCTGTGCTCTATGGAAACAGAGCCGCAGCCTTTATGAAACGTTCCTGGTAGTTGTCCGCATATTTCTCATCCCAAGATCAGTTATAGAACACATATTAACTGTGAACATGGTTTAGATAAGATAGAAGATCGGATAGAAAACTAACCGTGAACATAATTTCAGGGATGGAGACGTGTACGCAGCTCTCAGAGACTGCCAAACGACGATACTTCTGGACCCAGGACACGTCAAGGCTCAGTTTAGGTGAGGCAAATTATGAAGAGAGGTAGCCATCGATCTTTTCGTCAAAACATCTAATTTTCAGACTGGCCAGATGTTTGTTTGACCTCAATCGAGCCGCCGAAGCTTACAAAGTGATAGAAAACTTTCGACAGAAATTTCCCGATCTTGCGACCAATTCGGCGTGCAGAGCCTTGTACAAAGACATCAAAGAGACCATGGGATCTGGTTGGTATATCCCGCGAAGGAGACTTTTATAACTCGCGATTTTCGGTTTGTTTCATTTATCAATAAAATATGCCGATTCCAGAGGAAGATGACGAAGAAGAGGAAAAAGACGAGGACGAAGAAGTGGAGGAAAAGGAAGAAGACTCGATTCCTCCGCGCAAATCCATTCCAGAAGGTATCTCCCCACATGAAAGACAATGGCGACAAAATAGCGTCGACTACGAAGTCAGGTTCTGTGGTCACTGCAACACAACGACAGACATAAAGGAAGCGAATTTCTTTGGAAGGTATAGAATTAATCAATTCGGTCGGTTGAAACCCTGACTGGAATATTGTTACTAATTTTTTTCTCTCCAGCGATGGACAGTACATTGTGGCTGGATCCGACGATGGGTCATTCTTCATATGGGATCGTAAGACAACAAACATTTTACGTGTTTTACGAGGCGATGACAGTATAGTCAATTGTCTCCAGCCTCATCCATCCTCTTGTCTACTAGCAACCAGTGGAATAGACCCAGTTATTCGTCTGTGGAGTCCTTGGCCAGAGGTATGAAGAAAATGAGAAAATGATTTAGAAATTCAATAAGTATATCAATGTTCCATTTTTTTTTTATTTTCAACACCTGTTTTTAATCCTTAGGACGGTAGTCGCAACGACAGAGATATAGAGAATCTGGAGGATGCAGCGTCTGCTAATCAGGCCCGAATGAAAAGCAACCCGTTTGAAATGATGCTGATGAACATGGGGTACAGATTTTCCGGGTTCGATCCACTCTTTAGTGGATATCAAAGTGATGACCCCGAGGGACAGAATCCTACTGAGACATCTCAGCCAATGAATTGCCGACAGAGCTAAGATGAGATCCGACCAAGGATCAAAATTTTTACTCAAAGGACAACAATAACAAAGAGTCAGGCAGCAATTGAAAGTATAAGAGTGACACAGAGAAGTGAAGTGAAATGAAGTCGAGTTAAGTAAAGTTGAAGTTTGTTGTACAATTTTTTTTCTTTCGTTTCAGTTACTACTAATACGATTATTTGATTATTACTATTATGCAGAATATAGTTTTATCATGAGAATAGGAAACGAAAAAATCGTGAACATAAAAATATAGTTTATGAAAATATGTTCCTATACTTATTTACATACACAAAGCACACTCGCTTCCCTTCGATGCGAAGGGATAATAATTATGATTAGTTAGAGTAATTACCTACATAAATTAGCTTCAAGTTTTGTACTCTGCGGTAGCTAACCAGACCCTTGATTTAGAATTGGAATAGTCTAGTCTCGGCCAACCGTTAAAAACTATAAAATTCATCCGTCCAAAGGGATTCTACGCTTTTGAGCAAATTGAAATCTACAACTCCGAGGTAGACGTAGTAGACAGAGAGTTTGACCAGCGACCATTGTCTCTGTATCGCCACTAGCCACTTGGATACAGGCGTTTTACACGACTTCAATTTCTCGTCATACGCCGAGTGAACACAGCATCTCGACATCTCTATGAATGCAGACATTCTAAACAGAAGGAGAGAAACAAATGACGTACAGGTCTTCGACAGTGCCGATCGAATACTTGAAATTTTCACGGAAATGTTACCTGGCCTGAGTTTTCAGAGTGTGTTCGATGCCTCTGAGTAAGTCATTAGTCTTTAATACCAGTAACATTTGTCGATTCACTCGTTCGAGTACTTCGCTGATTTGGGGTAATATTTTGGGAAATTCTTCCTGAAAAGCGTCTCTCTGAAGAAAAAAAAACAGTTGAATCAATGTATAAATCGTAAAGTTCGTAATAGAGAGAAAAAATGTCCGCTACACACCTCGTCAGCGGTGAATTTTGTCTTCCGTATGCCAGCCAGTATCGTGTCCCAGGTTCGACCCGAGACCATGCAGACGAGGAGTGGGTACAGATCTCCTACTCCAAGGTTCTCAGAGTGTTTCCGCATCTGTGTTCTGTCCCCGTTCAATATCGCGAGCCAAAGTTTTGCGTACTCCCATCTGAACTGGTCTGTAAGACTCTGAAAGAGTGGTCATAAAACGACGAATGAAAATAAGAAAAGGGATCAAGAGAGAAGGAGAATGAGGACGGAGAAGATCTTACAGCATACAAGCCATGATCAAGAAGCACGACATCTGCCCCATGGCCATTATTCTTGATGAGAATATTCCCTGGATGAGGATCCGAATGAACAAAACCAGCCACAAATATCATTCGGCTATAGAGTGCCCCGAGTTTACCGCTAACTTCGTACGGGTTCAAGTTGTTTTGTTTGAGGTATCCGACGTCGTTAACATGTCCTCCGTCGAGAAACTCCATCGTCAGTACTCTCGGTGACGAGTATTCCCAAAAGATACTTGGAATCTAAGAACAAGAGAGATGAAAAAGCCTTCTCCGAAAAATTCCAACGAGTATCTCTTACCTTCAGCCATCTCAGATCTTTGAACAGGGATTTCACCTTCTCCGCATTTCTTCCCTCCAGGGTAAAGTCCAGCTCCTGTGGGATATTCTTTTTGGATTCGTCGACTATCCAGTCAAACTTGAAGTCCGGAAAGATCCAAGACGTTATCTTCACCAAGGCAGCCATGGTTTTTATGTCTACGTAGGAGTTGGACTTGACAGCTCTGGAATAATAATTGGTTATTCGGTATACGTCGGTATTCAGAGTTCATCGGTGACCCTTTATCTATATCTCACCTGTGCTGTACTTTGATAGCAACGGATCTCCCGTCGCGTAGCATCGCCTTGTGGACCTGGGCAAGACTAGCGGTGCCCAAAGGGGTGGGATCGATAGATTCGAAAATCTCATCGGGCTAAAAACATACATGTATTATGAAATGCGGAGACACGATAATAAAGCGGAAAAAAGATGAATGATGGAAAGGAGCTCACATCTTTTTTGAAATCTTCTTTGATCACCCGCAGGATATCTGAAAACGAGGATTGCGGGGCAGAACTGTGCAGAATCCTCAGCGTCGACACATATTCTTTCGGAAGCAGGAAATCTAGGGCTCCTATGTGCTGTCCTACCTGAATAAGATATAACGAAGTGATGTAGGGAGTGGTTGAAAACGGGGGGTCTGGGTGGTGGGTAGAAGGAGAGGAGTTGAGTCAAGAACCTTGATATAGACACCCTTATTTGCGCAACAGAGTTCCAGCAGCTTCTCTGCGCCTTGCAAATGCACCTCAGACTTGAGCTGTGCGTATTCTGGAGAGTCCTTGTTCAACTTGCTGGAATAGAGCCTGGTTTTGTAACGTGTTCCGATATCGAAGACCTGTGAGAAGGAAAGAGTAATTTCCCGGAATTATTTGAACACCTTGTCGAGAAGAAAATGTCGAAAGTTGAGGAAATCGTATTTGAATTTCAAGTCTCGTTCGCTTTCAACTTTCGTTATTTGTATTTTCGTGAAAAGGAATACCAATTCAAATTTAAATCGCGTAGCGTTAAGAACCCGTCGTTCGATTGTTAATTTTCAATCGGATCAGCCAATCGCTGCGCAACCCGGAGGCGCGCCAATTCGGACAGCGTTTGAAACTGTAACCGCTGTCCACGGACGATTTCCTTTCATTTCACCGTTATTTGAACGAATTCTTTCGTTCGACCAACCTCAAAATCGTTTTTTCGGAGAACTAACTAGTGGTACTTACGGTAATAGCGGCTCGCGCGAGTCTAACGACTCCGATAGCGCCGACGTCGTATTCGTTTGCCCGGAGCGAGGCTATAGTTCCAACAGCGGCGCTCGCCAGCGCGGATATAGCGATGACCCGGCGTCTGGACGGAAGGCTAGTTTTCCAAATAGAAAAGAGATTAATAAGCGCATGCGTTCACTGACGTATGTACGTACGTCACTCGGACTATATAACTCATTCGATGCACGTGTAGTGCATAGCGATAACTGTAATGAGGCGGGGAAAGTTTGGAAAAATTTTCTTACACAATGAATACTGACGTACCTGAACATTTTCGTAGAATTTTCACGGCTCAGGATCGGAATATCAAGAATATCGTAGCTCTTCGACTTCTTGTTGTCCGATGACGCACCGCATCACTTGTACTTCGCTTCACGTTCACTTTGACCGCCGTAGCTGATGAAAAATCAACATCCCACCATATGATGCAACTCTCTCGTTAAACGGCACATAATCAACTGCCAAGCTACGCGCCCATTGAGCCACTGAGCCATTTCGTATGTGGTTCTGTGCAAGTGGTGCCAACGTTCCAACTTTGACCGTGAAATTCCTTGACTAGTTTAGAAAAATCAAACCAGATGTCACATCGATCATAGAAAATGCCCGTATCTTTCAAAAATATAAACAGGTTCGGGTAAAATATTCAGAGGAAAAGAAAAGATTTTAATCCTTCACTCATCAAGAATTAGGGGAGAGTACATAGAAATAACTAAAGCGTTGATGAAACATTCAACTACGGATATTTACACATTGATCAGTAGGCTCAATAGTAGTACATATGCATTGTCACAGTATCCTACATACATTCGTTAAAGTTTCAGCCTTGATAATTTCTCATACAGGTAATTATGTCTTTCTGTTTACAAACCACCTAACTGTTCATTAACAACAGGTATAAAAATATAATATCCCCTGTATACATTTATTCTCCAATATTGAGCCAGTCCTTTGGCTCTTGCAAGACGGTCATTAGCTTCGATTCTTCCGAGCCCGCTTCAGGTTTGTGCATGTATTGCCACTTCTGAAAAAGAAAGATGGTCATAATTCTCGTCCAGAATATCTTGATAGGCAATTTTAACGCAAGTATGAAAATCCGGAATACTTGCCGCTGTGAGGGGTAAAGACATGAGTATGCTCTCTATACGGGCGCCAGGCGTCAGTAGCCCGAACTTGGTGCCCCTATCGTATATAAGATTGAATTCCACGTATCTACCCCTGCGCAATAGCTGCCACTGTCGTTCTGCATATCCGTATCCGTCGTTCTTATGCTTTTTGACTGGAAAATGATAGAAAAATTTATCGGAAATTCGGTTTCGTCGTCTACCAGGACGTACCTAGCGGTAAGTACGACGGAATAACCGCCTCTGCGCAATTTTTGACAAACTCAAAGGCCTCATTCTGACTGGGCTGGTCCAAATCGTCGAAGAATATACCACCGATTCCCCGCCTCTCTCCTCTATGGGGTATAGAGAAGTAATTGTCGCACCATTTTTTAAACTTTGGGTAATATGACTTGTCGCTTGAGTCACAGGCGTTTTTAAGCGTCTTGTGGAAATGCACCGCGTCAGATTCGTCCAGGTAGTAAGGAGTCAGGTCTGTGCCGCCGCCAAACCACCACTGCATTCACATAAAAGAAAAACAGAGGGTACTGGGGGACTTTGCACAATATTCGAATATTTCCACGAACAGATGCGCATCTTTGGTGGAATCTCGTCAATACCTCGACAGATCCGTCCGTATTTGTTACTTCGAAGTAGCGGTAGTTGAAATGAATGGTAGGAATCATGGGATTTCTGGGATGAATGACGGCGCTGACTCCTGTTGCAAAGAATGGAAGTGGTCCATCCTCCGAGAGCTTCTTGCCCCTGAAATGTTCGGCAGTTTCCGTTTAGTCACAGGAGTCTTTTGTCAATACTGTACCACCATACCTCGTGTTCATTTGTTTAATTGCAGCAGTGGGCAGGTTTCCATGAACCACGGAAATGTTTACTCCCGCCTTCTCGAAGACCTGACCTTCCTCAAGAATGCAGGATATACCGCCTCCTCCTTCTTTTCGAGCCCAACGATCCACAACAAACTTGGATTCGTCGGTTTCCTCGGATTCCAAAGCTCGACAGAAATCAGCCTGAAGAATGAGAAGTGAACGCTGATTAGAATCGATTTAAAAATTCAAAGACAAAGTAATGTTTGATGAAATCATCGTAGCACCTGTATTTTCATTATCAGGAGCTCCATCCTGGCCTGCATACTCGTTTTATGGCCCTTCAGCTTTTCCGAACTGGTGATGGGCTCTGCCATGAAATTTCCAATTTCGAACAGATCAGACTCTCCCTTCGAAGGTCCAAATATCGAAAACATTCCCGCCAGCACCCCAGCCGCTTGCATAGAACTGAATAACGGCAAGAATTGTCAGATTTAGCACTCATTATTGTACACCATTGTCACATTTCAGCTTCATATTCATTCGTACAAATGACAATAGGAATAGGGAAGCAAATCATACCAAAAGATTTTTAGCTTTGAGTTATCCCCATGACGATAGTGGTGCGTGACAACGAAACGGACCCGGTGCCAAGTCTTGGAGCAAACGTTGAACACCATCGTGGAACGACGAGGAATTATTTTCCTTCGGAAATATCGAGATGCTGATGTTTTGCCGTGACTATCGTAGTTACTGTTTTTCTTTTTTCAATTCAGTTATCTTATAACATATATATATTTTTTTTAACCAAAAGCTATAGGTTGTGCGACCTATGTGCCATATAACATTTATATTTACATTCGAATCATCGAATCTACTAATCATTAACTGACATAACCCCACACGCCGTGTTGACCGGCGTGACCACACTGAAATCGTATCGTAATGATGACCAGGTTTGATGCTGACGTAGACGGTGAACACGGAGTAGAAGGAGACATATGTATCTGCCCACATTCAGGCGTCTCAAAGTGGGGTCCTACAATCCCACGTCATAGGGGGCGCTGCGAACAGCCGAGAACCGTAGAATCCCGGCGAGCTGCAAAATTTAAATATCATTTATGCCGAGCAATGTGGAATCCGAACTGTACATGTAGGTACTAAGAAGAATATTTCATTTGTTCAATATCACTTGGCCATGTAACTACGTTATAATGTTACACTCTCTGCCCCACGTTCGGGCGTCAAATATAACGTTAATCCTAACTGTGATCCTTGGTCACTGTGTGTCACGATTACTCAGATTAAACTGATATTATACGAGTTTCACTACTATCGACGTATATTCCTGAATTTCTTACTTTGATAGCACTCGCACTGATATAAAATTACGGTTTTTTTGAGTAAAGACTCTCAGGGCTTCGATAAGGTACCTAGATCAATTAACACCTGCTCTCGTGGTTTTTGTGCAATGAGGTAACGAATTACCTCAAGGAAAGGAGTTTTCTACTTGAGCTAGTAACGAGAGGACTCAGTGTCGAAGACACGGCGTTGGTGCTTCCCTTTCCCGAAAGTCCGGGCGTTACTACTAACCGCACTCTTCACTGAGGACTAAACCAATTTTGGATAGGATATTTCAGGATCGGAGCAATTGACTGTAGAGTAAATGTTGTATAGGTGTGAATGGTTACAAGTTAGACAGATTTATGTTGATAGCTAAGATGATGCGCAAGCAAAACAAACAGAAAATTATGTAATGATGCGTTTGATTGAATAAATTGTAGTTTTGTAGTAACAAAACTAAAAACAAGTAGCTAGAAGACGTGTATGTTTCAAAATTTTAGAATATTTAATTAATTTTCTCATTACAATTTGAATATACCGGCCGGGTGATTTACCCTACATCGGAAAAATTTGAGAAACACTTTTTTTGTGAAATTCTAAGAATAAAAGTCTTTGGCAAAATTTCTGAGGCGCCTTCAGTTCCTGAGTGAGAAAATATTTAAGTGAACCAATTAAAGGCCAGATACGAGTTATAAATGATCCTATCTGCGTTTCATCGTCTAAAATTATGCCGTCCAGGTCTGAGGATCCTATCTGGCAGTAGAGCAGCGGATTTGGGCTCCACCGAAATTCACTGTGCCGCTGGGAGTAGAGGA
>JAFFZH010015429.1:122825-161132 GCA_018420115.1 Euura saliciscinereae | reverse complement strand
CGCTGAGAATAGAGCAGCGGATTTGGGCTCCACCGAAATTCACTGTGCCGCTGGGAGCAGAGGAGCGGATTTGGGCTCCATCGGAATTCACTGTGCCGCTTCACCTTTTTTTAGTGATCGCAGTCCTACGAACTTTCATCTTTGCGACCGTGTCCAAAAATTCTACCAGATACACTCCGCAGGTTGACCGGCCGACAATCCGGTAAGATTTCCATCTTCATACTCTGACATATTCGGAGTCCTCTATGTGAATCTTCATCGTGAACCGACGTGAGTTGTATGAATGCTTCTTCCGTTAGAAGCTGCGGCCCATTCGTGGCTCGGGAGTTTTATGGTGCGATACGATTCACTCAATGTATCGAAATCCCACATCACGATATTCTCCATTTTAACTTCAACGGTATTTTCGTCCGATTCTTGTGGATGTTCGTCTGATGATTGAAAATTATTAGGGGCTGCGGCCTGCTTCCATTTCTCGAAGACGACCGTATTCTTGTTGAAACCGAAAAATCAGACTCAGTTGCGTTACAATTGTATTCGGATACCATGCCCCGAGACTCGAAACTTAACCTGTCTCCTCCTACCTTCGGCGGTTTGAAAAGGGTTTTAACTTTTCTTCTTCTCGTTTTTCATTAGCTTCAATCGCACTTTTACTCCCCGTGGTGCAACTCGGAAGCGCGCACGTCTTACCCATTTTTATCACAAAATTACTCCCACACTAACGATTTGACATTCGAATCTACGTGCTCACCACACCAGAGTTACGCGGTATCTGATGCGCGCGCGGCGCGTCCCAGCGTCAGACCGGATCTCTGCCCTACTCTGCGGTTCGCGACTGTTCGCAGCGCCCCCTATACCGTGAGACACACTTTTCTTGAAAGTAGTCTCCATACTTGGAAGATATGTCTCCTTCTACTCCATGATCACTCCGTACACTGATCTGACCCGCCCTCTAGGTACAGTTCAGTCGAACTGAATCCTGCTGCTGTCAATACAATAGCAATAGCTACACCGATTGTCAATCGTGGCGGTACGGTATTTTTTGTGTTGTATGGTATATTCTCGTTTCGCTTATCGTTACGTCGGTGAATAAGATCGCAGAAACATACGCGATTCTGTTAATTGTTCCGTCGGATCAATTTGAGCTTTGAGGCCAAAGGATAAGGAAGGATTCTCCTTTCCACGTTGCTGGTAGACCCCTTCCCCTGCCCCACTTCCACCGCCAGTCTCGCACAGTATCGCGGTCGCCGCAGAAGCCGAAGTAAACCAACAGTTTGGTTAATCTGTGTATTGTTCGTATAATACAAAGATGTCAACCAACGTAGCGGTGATATTCAACTCTTTCCAAGACTATCTTAACACGGAGCAAGAACTCCGCGAGGTGAGGACTTCGTCTTTATTCCCGTTAAAAATTCACGCTGAAAAGAAAATCCGAATTCGACAACACCGTCAATAGATGATATTTCTCATGCTTCCTCGTCTTCGTACCAATCTATACGTTTGACTTTGTTTATCATCCGTTTCAGGAGATTCGGACAATCGTAAAAGAGATTGAACAAAGTGCCAGGGAGATTTTAATGGTTCTGCAGAATATTCACAACGAAAATAATTCGGAAGAAAACACCAGTAAGCCAATGGATATCCGTTCACATTTTCATACCCAATTTCATGTATTACATACTTGTTCCTTTATTCGCATTATTGTTGTCTGTTGCAGTTGTAGCGGAACACTGCACCAAGGCAAGGACTTTGTTCGAAGATGTCAGAAAGGGGTATGCAAAACTAGCTTCCGTCGTGCCGAAAAACCAGTATTACAGGTTTCACGAACACTGGAGATTCGTGACACAGAGACTGTGCTTCCTGGCTTCTTTAACCATATATCTTGAGGTGAAAATCCTTGTCCACAAAGATACCGTCGCAGAAATACTTGGAGGTAGAATAGTAACAGTAACTGAATACAAAGAAAACAGCGGGCAACAACGCCTATCTTCATTTCCGTTCCTCTTTTTTGACAATCAATCTTCTCGTTGTATTTCAGTGAAAAGCAATCGTGAAGAGGGTTTCCACTTGGACCTTGAAGACTTCCTGATGGGTTTGCTTCAGCTGTCGTCCGAATTGGTATGCCCGGGATATAAAATTTCCGTTTCAAATCGATTCGGGGTCTTGATATGATCACGAATACGCATTGACTTGTTTGATGTATCAAATGTTACGTTTTATATTTTAATTTTCACTTTTAGTGCCGATTTGCAGTGAATAGCGTAACAAGCGGCGACTATGATCGTCCGATCGAAATATCTCGCTTTGTAAACGAATTGAATGCCGGATTTCGACTGCTCAACCTGAAGAATGATTCGCTACGCAAACGATTCGACGCTCTCAAATACGACGTTAAGAAAATAGAAGAAGTAGTTTACGATCTGAGTATCAGAGGGTTGAAACCCACACCCGCACCGGCAATTGTGGCCCCCATGCTGAAACCAGAAGAGCAAATCTAAAATTCGTCAATATCATTTTTCACGTTTATACTATAACATGTATTTGTGCAAATGTATCAATAAGCCATGAACCGCCAAAAGCTGATGTTTAACGTACTATGGACAAACGGCGTTCAGCTAGGATTAGACCCTAGATCTGTTGTAACTATTGCTTCGAATACCGATTGGTAATAAAATATCGAAAATGGGAGAGGAACTAGTCGATTTCATTACATTCGCGTAGAATTTAACTTTCTACATTTTGAATCAACCGCTACAAGTTTCGAGACTCGCGTCTCGATCATCTAGACAAAAGACTGGGCCGGTATTCATGTGGTCGATTGGAACGCGGTTTGGTGCTATCTTCATCGACCATCGTCTAACTATTCGTTGCGGTCTACCTTTTAGCGGACGATGTGGAAGTCGCGGTGGCGCCCCGTGCGGCCCGTCCGGGAGACGGGAGTCCGGCGGTCGGCTCTAGTCGGCCGTCTTGGTTCCGCCGCGGGCGCGTTTAAACCCGTGGCTAACGCGAACGGTGCAAATGGCTGTGCGTCGGCCATGATGGCTTTTAGCAGGGACCGTGTCACGCAAACATGTTTTCAAGGTGATATTCCTCGTTTGGTGACTGAGTGACCGTGTTATAGCGCGATGGCCGGCAAAGAATGAGGCTTTGAGCGTGTTCGGTGCCGGGTGATACGGCCGCCGGGCCTCCGCGAGGCCCTCAAATCGGGGCTGAAGGTGCGCGTGCGGGGTACACATACCCGCGGTTGCAACGCAGTGGGTTGTCAACAGACACGGGAAAGTGCGAGCGAGAGCGTAGCAGCGAGCGAGGATGAGCAAGCTGTCGTTTAGGGCGAGGGCGCTCGACGCCTCGAAGCCAATGCCCATATACATGGCCGAGGAGCTGCCCGACCTGCCCGACTATTCGGCGATAAACAGGGCCGTTCCGCAGATGCCAAGCGGCATGGAGAAAGAAGAGGAATGCGTGAGTCCCAATCGCCTATTTCATCTCAGCCAGCATGTTTCCTATCCGTCGCCATCTTAGTTCGAGGCGGGATCCCGTTTACCTCCAAAACCGACCGATGGCGCCACGAGTCGATCCTCGACGACGTCGTCCTGTTCCTTCCAGGAACTACCCACGATCCACGATTCACGATTTTCCGTCACAATCTCCCCTTGTCATTCCAACACCGCAATGCCCGCGGTTTCCTTCAAACTGTGTCAAAACAAACAAACAGCAATGCGACAATGCGACAAGAACCTATTTTCATTTTCCAGGAACACCATCTCCAACGAGCTATTTGCACCGGTCTCATCATTCCTACTCCAGAGGTTACCGACATGGCCGATGTCGAGGCTTACGACAAAATTTATCCCTCAGATTACAAGCTACCGCGACAATTGATACACATGCAACGTAGGTTTTGAACTCTACTACGTAAATGGCAATTCGAAACTTGTTCCTCGTCCGGTTACTCGTTTAATCAACTCCCTTTTTATCTCACCTACGTCAGCGTTCGCAATGGAACAGGACATTCCCGACTATGACATGGATTCTGAGGATGAGAAGTGGGTCGGCGCTCAGAGTCGTAAAATGGATCTCACGCCTTTACAGTTTGAGGAAATGATGGACAGGCTGGAAAAGAGCTCGGGTCAAACCGTTGTTACGCTTAACGAGGCGAAAGCCCTTCTCAAGGAGGACGACGACCTCATCATTGCGGTTTTTGACTACTGGCTCAACAAACGCCTGAAAACTGTGAGTCTGAGGAATATTCGTTTTTCGGATCACTGAGAAATGAGAGTTTATATCCGCTCGGGGAAAATTATTTTTCTTCACTATTCAATCCTGTTTCAGCAACATCCACTCTTACTGACTGTGAAAACTGAGCATCGAACTGGTTCGGCAGCGAATAACCCTTACCTGGCGTTTCGGCGGCGTACGGAAAAAATGCAGACTCGTAAAAATCGTAAAAACGACGAAACGAGTTATGAAAAGATGCTCAAGCTACGCAGGGACCTCAGCAGGGCTGTCACACTTCTCGAACTTGTTAAAAGAAGGGAAAAAACGAAGCGTGAACACCTGCATCTCACAATAGAAGTCTATGAGAAGAGGTTCGTCTGTTCCCCGAGCAAATTTCATCAAAAACCTTATCATAATCCTCAATTCTTCGTTCAAACTCGTACAAATCATCTAATTCTTTCCATCTCCTCGTTCGAAACGCAAAATTGTATCGAAACAACGATTCTTTTGTGAACAACGGTTCTCCAAACTATTCCTTTGTTTACTGCGACTGAAATTCTGATCAACCTCCAGGTATCAAGCGCAAGACTTCAGTGGTCAAGTACTGGCAGAGGTATCAGCTTTAAAGGCGTCCAGACCTGCGTTTGCGCCACTTTTCACCAACCAGTTTGGGGTACACCAAAACTGGGCCAATAAAGTATCGGGGAAGGTGAGTGGGTCGATATTTACTGGACGCCAGGACCTTAATTCAAAATTTTCATCGCTCTCGTTCGCAGGAGGAGGTGCTGCCGAGAAAAGAAAAGAGGCAGTACAAAAAACGGAAACACAAAACGGACGGCAGAGGAACCGGGGGTTCCGTCGGGGGTGTTGGAGGTACCGACGATGGTCTGCATCGTGGAAGCGGGGTGGCCGGAAGAGGTGGACGGAGCGGGGCGCTCGGAAGCGGGCTGGACCCGCTCGCCAGCTCCGACGACGATGGGCCGCATCCTTGTCATTCTCAACCCTCCCTACCTTCGGACCGCGACGAAGAGGACACGGTCGATGAAGGCCAGTTTGCTTTCAGACGAAACAAAAACTGTACCTATTTGTCGGTGAGTTGTAGCAGTCGAAGTAGATGCAAAGACGATACGGAGACACTGCCGCTCCATAAAGCTTGATCTGAGGAGAATTCCTTGAACGTAAGCAATTTCGCGAATCTAATCTTAAATTTGGTATAATTTGCAGCCCGTATCTGGCGGTCTTGGCAACTGGCCATGGTGCGAGAGAAGCGAGGGTGGTTCGGCGGACAAAAGGTACAGATTTGCCCCGACGAGTATCAGCAATCCTGTGCCGAGATGCGTGGGGCTGACGAGGCGGCGAGTCGGTAGAGGTGGTAGGATAATATTGGACCGTTGCACGACGGACGTGGACGACGTGTGGTCTTCGTTAGACTTTACGATACACGAGCCTAAACGAGAAGTTGTTGACCCAACGGAACCTGGCAAAAATGAGTGGCTGCATTTCAGGCCAAAAACGCCGCCACCTTCTTCCACCCACGGCACGCCGAGCGAGGAAAGCAGCGAATCTGAGTCCGAGGGAGAGACGAGACGCGAGGTTTTACCGTCGTACCCCTTCCCACCTGAGGCAACTTCGATATGCATAGACGTTGAGGTGGGCAGCAAGCCCACGAACACCGGAATCGCAATCGAAGAACCACCGTTCACATCCGAGTTCAATATCTCCGACTATTTTCCCGTTGAATTATTCTCAGACTTTGATCTCGCCGTATCGACGTCGTCGTTATCGGGGATGTGCGGAAGTACTAGTGCGGTTCCTAAAAGTAGCGCGACACCGACACCTAGTGGAAATAATGGACAAAAGATGGACAAAAAAATTGCGAGCGACCAAAGGACAGATCAAATAATTGGATGTTCGCGTTTTATAATTTCACCAATGATCGGAAGCCTGCTTTCTCAACCGAGTCAGCAGGCGAGATCGCAGTGTACCAGTAGTAATAGTAGTAGCTGTAGCAGTAGCGGTAGCGGTAGTTCTAGTAATAATAATAATAATAATTGCGGCGTAGCAACGGGTACTGGGACCGTTCCCGGTATCAGTACCGCCGTATCCACGACATTAACAAACGCGACAAAAATACAGACAGCAGCAGCGGGTAGCAACAGTGCCGCCTCCGGGTCACTAGCGCCTTTGCAACAAACACGTTGGACATTGTCGTCGTCCAGTGGCAATAATACGAACGTCATCAATCAACCGACGACCTCTTCCTCGATGCGGTGCGGTACCGTCGTCACGGAGAGCCAGGGCCAGCTGGTACAAACAAATCGCCACTCAAGGCACCACAGACAATCCTCGATCAACCACAGTGGCGGTAATAACCCAGCGACGGCGCCGATTTTGTCAAAGTCGCTAACTAGTCCTACGAATAATCGGAGTGTCGTACAATCGAACTTTGGTAACGGTCATCAGACAAACGGGCCGTCGACGATGTCGCCAGTTTATCACCATAATTCAAATGTATTGAATAATTTGCAAAACAGTAGCGGTGGTATTGTTCACAATGCTTTAAACAACCAGACGACTGTCGGCCACAATGCCGCGGCGTTAACGGCGACTTCGATATCGTCGAATACGAACACGAATACGACTGCTACCAGCGCGACGATCGCGACGACTACGACGGCTAATGCCGTTTTGTCGAATAAACTTCAGAACCCCGGTGGTAGCGTTGTTATAGCACAGAACAAACTTGCCAGCATCGCGAGACAACAGCAGTTGCAACAACAACAATTACAACAACAACAACAATTACAACAACAACAGCAGCATCAGCATCAGCAACAGCAACAAGCGCAGAATCAAGCACAGCAAATGATCCCCACACCCGGGGAAATTACGCTTAATAGTAATAGGTGAGACTAGTGGATATCTCGTCCGTCCATCCGCGTTATTCGTGTTTAGCTCTATTATGTATATCGCTGGACAATGAGAGGGAAAAAGAGAAAGCGCAGAAAAGAGGATAATGAGAATAGAAAAGAGCGAACGAGAGATTGAGAGATTGAGAGATTGAGAGAATTTTTAGAGTTTTATGTATGTATGTATGTATGTATTGTACACACACAACCCCAGACACACTTACACACACGCTAAAACGTATACCTGTGCCGCATTCTCTTCAACATCAAAAATCGGCTGTGCGGTGACCCGCCCGACCCCCAATATACCCGTGCCGCCGTCATGTACCTTGGAAAATAATTTTCATTTTTAATTTAGAAACAAAGAGGTGGAAAGAGCGAGAGAGAGTGGGAGAATGAGAGAATGAGGCAGGAGTAAAACCGATTGTAAATACGACAAGTCTTTCGTGTATAAAAGTAAAATTTGATATGAAAAAAAAAATCACAAAAAAACAAAAAACGAGATACAAACACGTAAAAAATAATTATCAAAATAATGAATAAATTACTATATATTTATAATTTACGAATACATCGACGATGCGCGGAGGTACGGACGAACAGATCTCTGCCTTACCAAACATTGGTAATTCGAAAGGGGGTGAAGTAATTGATCGTAGTTATTCGTCAAACTGGGTTGGTAGGGCAGAGAGGAGGGTTTGCTCCGTTGTCACTGGATGGCGGTACTGTATGAGGTTCCGCCGTTTTACGAACTGCAATATTATCGTGTACGTCAAGTAACGTTAATCCGGAGGCATGATTTCCGTTTTTCACACAATTGTAGCTTCGTCGATCCATCATTACTTCCTCAACATTCTTCCTCTACCACATTTTTGTCGTCGCGCGCGTCTCGCTCTCGATCATCAATGAGAGCAAGATAATGTTGTAATAATAATAATAATAATAATAATAATAGTAATAATAATAATCATAATAATAATCATAATTATAATTATCATGGTCATTGTTGTAGTCGGCTATTCGGAGCGTGCGGCACGGGACGATAGAGATATAGCGAAATATTGAGAGAAAGAGAGAGAGAGAATGTGAGAATGATGGAGAGAAAGAGAAGGTTCGGTGATCGCTCGGCGCGACATCGGCTACCTGTACCACCCCCCCTTCCCCCACACAAATTCAAACACTTTGTAAATAAATACTGTTAATAAAACGTCTGCTTAATACAATCTCTCACTGTGTTCTTTAGTTTATCCTGCAGCGATACTGCTGAGATTTTCCTTTATTTTCAAACCTATTTTCATGGCATAATTCATTCTACTTACAATAAAGTCTTGATACTATCATTCGGGATGAAGGAGTAATCTATGAATGATGATAGTGTAGGACCGCAAAACGCCTGATTATATGCAACTGCTGTCGCAATATAAACAATTGATAAGCTAGTTCCAAAATCGGGAGGAGTTGACGGCGCTCATTTTTCAATTTTGTGTCAATAATTTTGACCGGAAGTGATCGGAATTGATAAAATGAAAAGTATGTGCGTACTCTCCAACCGCACAGACCTGATTCGTGCCGATTAAACTCATCCCAATCCGTTCATATTCGCCGTTCCAACTGTTTCATCTCTCCGCCCTTAGCAAGTATGTATGTATATGGAAGGATATTATAGCGACACTCGAGAGGCATATGATGAGTTGTGATCAGGTCCACTGTTGCAGCGGGGGCATCGGATCATCAAATTGAAATAATAAAACACTTTGCTCCCGAGGTACGGGCGGGGTGTTGAAGTGAGAGGCTGCAACTCCGAGTCAATTACACATCATATACACATGTATATGCATGCATAGTTTATACCGGAAGGGGAACCCCTGCCTAGCTCGCATATGCTCGTGTTGCGACAGCGCAAATCTCTGATGTCTGTACATACACATCCCGCACTCGGCTCGCTGGCATATCCCAATCCCCGCTAAGCCCTAGGATTGCGCCGGTTTTTATGATGGGGCGCGCTTGCAGGAGGCGGGCGTGCATTATGGAGTAGATTTTGATGAATCGACTCTGTCTTTCTGCTATTTCTTTTCCCGGCTACCCGAGACCAACCCCCCGCGGGCAAAAGGGTGTCGAGTGTTTTATTTTTGATACGTTTCGATACGTTTCGATATACTCAGGCACTGTGAATCGGTTTTCAAGGACATATTAATACATTCGAAACATGTAAACGTTAAACGTTAATTTTTTTTCAATTCGTTGTCCACAATTTCGTTTATTGTGGGACTATTGTAGGTTTTCGAGTTGCCCGATAACATTGCTAATCTCTTGAAAACTGTTTCCATTCGAACACAAAAAGAAAACATCAAGAAATAAAGATGGCCTCACCGTTGTATATGGCCATTCAGTTGCGAACCCGTATAACAAAAATTGCACGGAGGCGATCATCTTATCGGCCCGCCTTGAAGACTCGACGACCCCGCGGAGTGGGGATATACTTGGATTAGTCGAGGGGAAGAGGACCGGTCGATACGAACTCGGCGAGGCGTCGAGGAGGAGGACCGAGAGGAATAAGCGAATAATCGGCGATTACGCCGAGCTTGGAGCCGCCGTCACAGCGTAGGGGTTATATTCACTTACGCCTCCGACCAAAGCACCGCGTAGCTGCTGGTCCGCTCTTAACGCGGTTATAACAGCCTAGCTAATTCACACACCATACGTACGCGCTTCAAGGTTTGTTCGTAGAGTAGTTATAGGACGGTACGTGTGCCTAGACCTCAATACGTAGATGAATAAATATGAATGAATTATACCGCTGACATGATCGTTGTCGAAAGTTTCTATAAGCAGTCGATCATTAGATCCGCAATAAAACCGAAGGAGTGGAGAATCGTTCGTCTCTCTCGTACCGCATCACCAGATATAATATTATTTATGAAGCTGGCATTAAGCTGGCAACAGAATCTCACCCGTCATAATATCCTCTTGTACATACATACATACACACATTATACGCGGATACTTTATTACAGAGGCATTGAGGCATTGAGGTATAGAGGCATTGAGAAACAGCTGAGACAAAAAGTAGCAGCGTAATTTCTAATGATAAATTCTCGTCACCGCGTTGGGGTAAAGGTATCGCGAGAAGCCGAGAAAAAACAAGACTCCCAAATGGAGCGGGCTGCATAGCTTTAACCCAAACAACGTCGTTGACGTCGTCTTTGCAAGGTGGCGTCTGACTGGGAAGGAAGAAGGCAAAAAAGACTTGTGAAAAAGTACAAAACCGGAAGCTAGACAAGTACGACTTGGACAACCGTTTAAAGGTTGGGGCGCCTCAAGTGCTCTTAATTGCTCGAGTAGTCGTATGTATAATGGCAGCCTGAACGGCGACGTCGGTTTGTCAAGTAGCCAGTTTAATAGAGCTGAGTGGTTTGGCTGCTAATTTTGTTTCGATAGGGACAAGGCGGGCAGACAGGGGGACGCTTATCGCGTTCCCCGCGCGGCCCTAAAAACGTGTGACGATTCGAAGCCGCTGGCGCACATCTCGCTCCGCGCTCACGTCGATCTCGGTATAACTGGTAAAGCGGTATAAGTAATCGAGTTTGTTTGCGGGGAAGTGGCGATGCTGCGACGTGTTCACGCACAGTGCGCGTATAGTATGCGAGAGCCGGAAGGCCACAGCGGCTAAGACGAGGAGCTGGAGGAGCTGGAGGAGCGGAAGACTCGAGACTCGAGAAGAAGCCGCCCGAATCTGGGCTGTGCTAATTAGCGGGGCTTCTCCACTTAACACTTGAGTCTTGGTCTTCGGCTTTGATCTCGCCGCCCTGGCTTCTTCCAGCTACCAGCTACCGCGGCTCCTTCGCCTCTTCGTACGTTTGAACGGAGACGCGCGCGTCCCCGCATCCCATCCACACGTGTTAATGCGCCCGTGGCGTAATAAAATCTACCTCGGCGCATACGCTTACACGCCCATTAAGGTATACCATGCGAGCGTACGGCCACTGGCCAGCGAGATCGCAGGGCTATAGATCCGACCACCAGATCGCGAAACGTTTAGAGTCCCCCCCCCCCCTCACCCATAATAAAAGCCGAGTTTTCTTTAATTCCGTGATGACGACGCGATCATGGCACGTCGCGTCATCCAAGTCCCCCCTTTTCTAATTATTCCCACAATTCCGGTTATCTTCGAGTCCTGCAAAAGCGCTGCGCACCTCGTATTATTGTAGGGCACAGGGCGAGTGCAGGTAAGAGTCGATTGCCCGTGAATTGTCGATGCTCCGTGCGTCTCACAGGTACGTATCCCAGCGTTGATTGTTTGGCTAATCGGATTACAAAGTGTCCAAACAGTTTCAAACACTTTTCTGACTCCCCGGGGTGGTAGTATGAAACGGTGAAAGGCCTGCCCAACTCTGCAGGCTCGAGAAAGGGGACCCATTGTTTCGGTAACTGGATTAGCCCTCGACCCCCGTTCCCGTCCCCGTCCCCGTCCCCGGTACTGTTCCCGTTTCCACGACGATCATATATCTAGATACCTACCTACGGCGTATGGGTATACCTATACCTGCCGTTAATTATACCTAATATGATAACGCATGAGGTGTACGGCTGATAATGGTGCCTCGTGCATCCTCCCCGGCACGGGACCGCCGCGATTATCACACGAATCGCGCATGATCGTAGGTGTCTAAGCGCACCGCTGCAGGTCGAATCGATCGTTTAATAGAGAGAATTGCAGTCGGTAATTAACCGGGCGGCGTACCGCACAGCGTATCACGTATTATCACGTGCCAGGAGTAATTCGCGTCGATCATTGCCATCGCTGGTCTGTACCCAATAACGGAACGGGAATGCAACTGCAGCGAGGCTGGATCTGTTGTAACCTACCGCGTACAATAACTGCGAATTTTTGGTGACAAAAATTTATAGTCGCCTAAAAGAACCGTTCGACACTCAATATGCCGTAGCCGGCGGTGTACGGTCCTTCTTTTCGCTCGTACCTATTACTTCAGATTTTTATTTACGATCATTTTCCATGATTTTCACTTTCAGGTATCGACGGCTACGGGGTATCGGTGCCCGCGGTACATACCTCACTTGCGTCTATGTAGACTTGTAGAGTGTAGAGAGCCTAGACCGTGGTCGTCCGTGTACTTATGTAAAAGTGCAGGTACGTGCAGTGGGTACCCCCGGAGTAACGTTGAGTAGGTACTGCGCGACTTGGAAAACGTCCGTACATAGGATTCGGGACCTTTTGCGAGTTTCATTGTTGTTCAAAATTAGATCAATAATGTGCCTCGGTCTGGTATTGAATGCCGCGTTGATCTGGTCGTAAATCAAAACACGGCATCACAATGCGAACGCTGGTCGAGGTATGAGGAAAGTTTCGGGAACTCGTTCCTCCACGTTACCCACTACGGTTCAGCTTGATTAATTGGAGCAATAATATAATCTCCAGATATTCCCCACGTTTCTTGGTCACGTATACCTGGGCAATATTTCGGGATAACTTTTATATTGCCGGTTACAGGATACAGTGTCATAGTAGCTCCAGTTTCGGACTGTGTCTAGGTACGCAGAGGTGGCCCTGTTTAAACGAGGGAAAAGTCAATTGGATTATCGTATACCAACTGCGTTCGAGTCCGCAGTGCAATCACGGTGTATAAAACTTAATTGCCATTTATTGCGGGCTAAAACCAAAACTGGAGCAACGGTTCGCCATATAACTGCTGCGAGGACTACGAAACGCCATATTTCTCGCTATCCCATTTATTGCGCAGTCTCTACGCTAGTGGAGTATATACCTACTATATACGGTATACGAACACAAACACGAGCGTCCGTATCCTCGGCCAACAATCTCGTACACGGTATTTCTCTTCGCCCGGCGTAGGAGGTCGAAGGGTGCGCGGAGGGTAGCTGGTAAAGGCAAGCGGGAATAACCGTTTTATACGGCAAAATTATCGCAGATGATTCTCTCGCGAAAATCTATAGTCGGTCTTCCGCGGGTGCGGGTGCGGATACACGGATGTTGACCGGGATCCGGGGCGGGGAGGGGGGCACCCACGCCGTTCGTGGAGGGAGTTGGGTGGCTGCGAAGGCGGGACGGAGCGACCCTTGGTTCGGGGGGCCCCGACCAATGGTAGCTGGCGAACGACGAGCGACCGAGGCGACCCTAAGGACTGCCCGATCAATCACGAGCCTCGGAGCGGCAGCATGGTCGTCGCCTGGTCGTTATCGCCGTATATAACCTGGCCCCCCCTCGAGACCGCGGCGCAGTCGCTTTCGAGTGTTCTTAGAGTCGAGTCAGCTCCTCGGTTACTTGGACAGTATTTGATCGCAAACGGGAATAATAAGACGAGAGACCAGACTATACAGAGTTTGTTCAAGTTTTAGAATTCGTATCGACTAGTGTTTCCCAGTGGATCCCAATCGTATCGGGATATTTGGTAAAGTGATTGAGAAAAGTGTGGATGTCACGCGTCTCCGGAGAGAATCGTTGAGGTGTTCCGCAGTGCCCGCGTTGATCAAGGACACGCCGTTCCATCCGGAAGAGCATCGAGATGCAGGGTTACCAGGGAAGTTTCGAACAGCAGCAGGACAGGGAGCGCGAAGAGACGATAGTGGTGGATCTGGTTCCTCCTCAGTATCAGCTCAGCCCACCAAACAGTCCGATTCCGACACGGCCGTCGTCCGGCGGGGGATCATCCGGCTCCAAGATCCACGGTAAGTCGACCAGACTTAATTCGCTTGTTTGTTTATACGTATGTCCGTGCGTTTTGGCAAAGTTGGACATTTAGCCTGCGAATTAGTGGGATAATGAGGAGGTAATTAGTCGGCTTCCCTAATCCAATTCGGGGACTGGCTGCACCCTTTATTCGTTTGCCGTTCGCCCGAAATTGTAAACTATCACCACGGGGGGTTGCGGGGCGAGTTTAGAACCGGTTATACACTCCGCGGTATGTATCCTATACCCGGATACCTAGAGCGTGAAGCCTGTAACTTTACAACCCTTTCCGGGAAGCTAACCTTTTGTCATATTCCCTTCGGGTTTATTGTGGTAATTATTTTAGCGAGTCCGCTAATTCGCCGAATGTACCGATAATTTTTATTGCCGGCCACTACCTAAAGGCAACGGGTAAACTCTAACCCCCTGACCAACTCGGCTATTATACGGTATGTACAAGCTGCAGCCGCTGCAGGCCGATTCCTCGTACCATTTTCTACATAACATATTTTCCTGAACAACAATTCGTTAAACCTCTTATTCATTGGTTACAGAAACATCGCCGTCGCATCAGCATCAACAGCCACCGCTGTCATCGATGGATTCTAATATCCGGAGGTACCGCACCGCGTTCACGCGGGAGCAGTTAGCACGGCTGGAGAAAGAATTTCACAGAGAAAACTACGTCAGCAGGCCCCGACGGTGTGAACTCGCGGCTCAACTCCAGCTTCCCGAATCAACGATTAAGGTGAGGATCTCTTTCAACCTGGGCAGCCGTTGATTTCTATCTCTCAAAGTTCTCAAAGCAGACCGCCGTCGCATTAGAACGGCGATTATAACCTTTAAAAATCGTCCCTTCGTTCGTTGTTTCTCAAACGAATCAATTACCAAGAGTAAATATTCTCTTTGACGCCTCGCCTGGAGCCGGTTTCGCCGCCTATATATGTATATATCTCGTGTGGGCTCTTTTACCCTGCAGTGGTAGACCACTGGCATTCACACGATTGTATCGCGTCTACACATATAGGTATATTTGGGGAAAACACGAATCGCAACTAACCGACGTTTTTTTTTCCTGTTCCAGGTTTGGTTCCAAAACCGTCGCATGAAGGACAAGCGGCAAAGACAAGCCATGGCCTGGCCCTACGCTATGTACGCGGACCCCGCCTTGGCCGCTACCCTCCTAGCCGCCGCTACAGCGTCACTCCCGCCGCCTCCGTACCACAATCACCACCACCACCACCATCACCATCAGCTGCAGCATCAGCAGGCCGGTTTGGGGCCCGCTGGACACCTTCAAGGCGGTTCTCCGCCGGGATACGGACCAGCTGCGGCAGCGGCCGCGGCCGCGGCCTACTACGCGGCCCGCTACGCTCCGTATCCGACGCACCCGGCCCACCCGGCCCACCCGGCCCCCATTCATCGGCCTCATCTCCAGGCACCGACGACCACGAGCACTGTCGCAGGCGGCGGTTATCACGCCCACGCCCTGTCGCACCAGCTGATGCAGAGCAGCCATCACCATCAGCACCAGCTCCCGTCGCCGTCTTCAGCTGCGGTTGCGGCCTCGGTACTCGCACCCTCGCTCCATTTCCCGTCGCCCCTGAACCTTCCTTCCCCGCCGCCAGCGCAGGGCCATCCCTCCGCGTACGTGACGCCGCCTCCGGTCACTCCGGCGGGTAATTATCGCCCGGAATTGAGCAGCCCCGCGCACTCTGACACATCCTCGAGCGAGTACGAATGCGGGTCGACACACGCCCAGAACGGCACCTCGCACCTCCAGGATCGGGGATTGGCGCTGAAGCTCCCGGCCGCTTTGCAGATAAGCCTGCCGTCGCTTTCCGGAAAGCGGGAGGTGATCAGGACCATCCGCAGCGCGTTCGAGAACAAGCTTTACGTCCAGGGTGCCGCCGCTGGGACTCAGACGGGGACGGGAACTCAGATTCAGACACCCTCCGGTGGCAACGTTACCACGAAAATCGAACCCCCGAAATTATTCCAACCTTACAAAAACGATATCACAGAGAAGGCGTAGGCGGGCGTAGGATTATCTCACGATCAGAATTATCCGACGAATGTGACAACGAGTGGGTGAACGTTATACATTTCATTGTGCCAAAGCGAGTATGACCAAAGTTAGAGCAAGCCTTGTTTCTTCGGCACCCTTTCTGTGCAGGCGACGGAATCGATAACGCGCGGTGCCGGTCCTCAACTTATTTTCCCTTCCCCGTATTCTCTTTACCTTTTCATTTGCTATTTTGTAATAAGATAATATCCATATGTGTACACTATGTATATATTATATTAAGTAATGCGAAAAATCGGCGTTCACGGGTGTTCCACCGGAGATCCGACAAACTCAAACACATGTGTATTTGTACAGAAATATCATAGAGGTAGAATTTTATTAATCTGTAAAGTTTGACCCTATAAGCCACGTGTATAGGTATAGGCGTAGAATATAGAGAAGAAAATAAAGATGTACATACATAGTTGGAACGTGTAGAAATAGAAAAGGCGAATTTGTACAGTTAGCAACGTATGCGTAGCGTATTATTTATTTATTCGGTTTTAAGGCGGTCTATGAATAATTATGACGATTATTATTAACATCAATACTATTATTATTATTATTACTGTTACTATAGTCATGTGTATATATTAAGTACTTATACCTGTAGTATATGTAGGTATAAATACTGAAAACAATAATTATAAAGACGATGCAATTATATAAAAAGAATATACATACACATATATATTATATCTATACGGCAGTATATTCATTATCCCTTCTTATACCCAATCCGATCTACTTCTGAAACAGTTTGTATATTTAACGTCCATATCACTTCAGGAACTCCCTCCGCTTCTGTGCAGGAGGACTTGAAAGATTATAGACAGCGAGACAGAGAGAGAGAGAGAAAGATGGAATCACTTGTCACGGATATACGGTTTAATAACACGAGTATATAAGTAGGTGTATACGACAGTATTACACGAAGATCGTGGCGCGTCCCCCAATATTTACGCATGGTTATAGTATTAGCTCCGAGCTTAGGGATTACGATCGTATTATGTACCCAGGCACTTCGTTCGTGTGTACAGGTATTGGTTATGATAGGCACACTTATGCGCGAGAATCCCAGCGCGTTAGTGCGGATGATAAATTGATTTGTTTCATTCACTGTATACTGCGGCGTATAAACTATACAGCGTACAGGATCAGAGCCATCTGTTCACCGATCTTCGTTCCTACACACGAACACATGGACGCATTTCACACTCAGGGTAAAGGCTCCCGTACGTGCGGCATACGTTGCACGAGCGCATCATCCCCGCACTGCACGGTGCACTCGGCGAGTCAACCTGTGGCGTTCGGATTCGGTGAGGGAACAATTAATGGTGGCGAAGCGTGACGTGTAAAATGACTATGAACGGATTTGCGCACCGGCTAGTCCTGCAGTGACACATATGGGACGTGCGTAGAACCGAGTAATGGCACGGATACATTTCTGCGTTTGTGTGCACGCACGTATTCGACCACGCACGTGCGTGTGGTAAAGCTCGAGGTATTGACCAATTAACTTTCCTCACCTCTCTCTCGCCCCTCGTTGGCGTCAATCGCCCTTCCGACCAGCCGTAGGATAGCTCGCCCCTACCGGAAGGGGATCACTTCGGATGAATACCACAGTTTAACCATTAGTCGAGGGTTTATGCTCGTATTATAGGCACGTATGTGTAGTCACCCCGTACGGTTGATTCTGTCGAGCGATAATTATCGCCCGATTCTGAGCTATAGCTGTCACAGCGTAAGATATCGGCGACAAACTGTACTGGCAAAAGCAAATAATTCGAGCTAGAGACTTGGGAGAAAAAGTTGCGGAGATGATGTCACGTGCGGCGAGATCGCGATCAGTTTGGCTGTTGCAAATGATATGCAGTGGCCGGCGATCATGCGGACCCGATTTACTACCAAAGCTCGTAAAGAGCTAGCGAGTATACGACGGTAAAATCGTAATGTTTTGACACATTGCCATATACTGGCAGCAAGATCCTGCAGTTCAGTTTCATGGTAGAGCGAAACAATTATGAGCTCGCATCATGCTTACGTTTAGATGTAGCGTACGACTCGATGATCGTCCGAGTGTAAAATGTGCTTCATTGTGATGTGACAAGTCGGCCTAGGCCAGTGCCAGCCCTTTACTACATTTATAGACTGTAGCCCGTATTATAGCGGTGGGGATTTATTTGTATTACACACAATGATATATGTATAACATAAGCCCGAGTCAGTATTGTGCCATCGCTATGTTATAAAAGCAAATCTCCCGTAGTCGTAATAGTGTTTTGAAACAGTATTTCAATGGGTTGCGTCCCTCCTTTGGGAAAGGGTTTGATTTGCCGGAACGGGCAAGTGCTACGTTGAAAAGGGTTCACTTTTTTGCTCCAGTAATGGTGTGTATATGACTCGTTGGAAGCATATTTTAGGTATTAAGAACGCCTTCTCAAAAGTCTGCAGGTAAGACTGCTGTACGTGGAAAAAAAGTCGGACACAATTGCACCCCGAAATCCACAAAAGCTTTTTTAAAATCTGGATTTTTTTGTCGTTTCGCGGACCACCCTGCCGTAGCTATAGGGTCCTGTGGAAATTAAAATGTTGATTATCGGAGTCGTGTATTCGGGCAACCATTAACGCGACCAGGAGCTGTCTGTATACATATATACCTCCATAATCCGTTTTTTCTTCGCCTAGTCCCGGAGCGAACGTTTTTTGCACTGCAAACTAGCCAAATAAACCCAGTCAAGGTTCGTTATGTCGTCAAGTTTGTTGACTTTTTTATACGCGTTTCTTCCACCATCCACCTTTTTCGGGATATACAGCAGGCATAATAAGTATACGAAAATTCTCTCCCCTTGGCTCTTTACTTCTCTCCTTCTTTCCTTCTATTTTCGTTTCCTATCTCCTCTTTCTTTCCTAATTTCCCTCAAGTTATAAAGCCAAATATTTTCTCGCTTTATATTGAATGTATATGAGCTTAGCTAGGATAGAGTATGGTAAGGACGCCGGACGGTGAGGTGAGTAAATGGCATTGGAGAATATATACTGCAACGCTAAGGAGTTTACAGCCGGATCGGTCGTTGCGGATGGTTGGGTATCCTCCGCTGCTGTACGAGGCAGGGACTTTTGATTTTTTCAATAATTTTTTTACACCGCCGAACAAAGTAAATTATTTTACGTTTACAGCGGTAGATTAGTGTTTTTTTACCGCCCTCTGGCCAACCTTCGGGAGTCGGGGTCCTTTACGACCGTTTACGACGACTCCGCGTAGTCCGTACTGCAGGACTGGCCCGTATAACCGTTGCCTCGCAATTTCCACCCTTAAAGTCCTTTTTCATTTCCCTCCGCCCTCGTATCCCTCGTATAACCAGTGGTAGAAAATATTCGCCAACTTTCATCGACTCTTTTATATCCCGGTGTGTGACATTTTTCCGAAGGTCCGCATATACGTAGGTATATAATACAGCTCGAAGCCTTTTCTGCGAAAGGTATACACGAAGGTATGTTGTATGTACAGCACATACGAGGGTTGGGGCTCCCGCCCGACCGTGCACCATTTACCCACAATAGATATTTAATTTCCCGTATGATCCGCACGGTTTATGAAACATTAATGTCCAATTTATTCCCCGCGCGCGTATACCTACATAACTGCCCCAGCATCTCGGTCTTGTCCTCATCCTCGTTCTCGTCCTCGTCCTCGTACCCCGGCGAAACAGATTGTTATAGGTCCTGCAATCTGGGCGGTGCTCCGCGCTCACCCTCGCCGTAGAGACTCTCCTAGTCTTCATCCCCGCCTCACCGACGAGATCGATCCCACGCACGAGATATACAGCTCCTGCATCCCGACTTCGTGTCTGCACGCGGAGAACGCGACCGTCCGCCTATCTTATCGCAACTGCCATTAAACCCCTCTCAATTGTGCATCTACGAGCATATAGTCTGCGTAGTAATTGGGCCGGCTTGTCGACCGCTTCGATGCCCGAACGAATTTCGGTCGATCTTCTTTCCCCGACGAGTTGAGTTGCATACGAAGGTATGTGTACATACATACCTACAAAATACCGCACCGTGCAACGTGATTATAGTCGAACGACATATATTTCCGACCGCTGATGGCTATTCGGCAATAGGGTCGGGTACCGGGACGACGACAAGGTGCTCGGGGCATAGGCGTGACGAAGTCGGAAACGGTTCAATATTTGGACGAAACTCTGTACTGTGGATAATTGAGAAGTCAAAACTGTTTCCTAAGCTTTAGAAACTACGCGTTAAACCGTGAGAGAGAGAGTTCTCTTGTTCGCTACAGAATCCCTATAGAACAGTCTCAAGACTCTGTTGTCAGCGCGGTGCAGCTCCGTGGAGAATTTCGAATACAAACAAAACGCGATCCGACCCCCCGCCGGGCAGTCGCAAAATAGTTTCTGTTTTTCTTTCAGTCGGCGACCTGACGTTTCGTCAGCGTCTTCATGTACACCCAGGGAAATTGAATCTGAAGCGCCCGGAATAGGCATACATACATAGGGGAGACGGGGGCAAGATGACGAAATCGTTTTTTTGCGAATATTTTGAAAGATTATGCCAGTTAAGACAATGGAAAGTGTTAAACATACCCCCGCGCAGTAATAAAACTGATCTGGACTTGTATGTCAAAGTCACGTGGCTTTTTACAGAGAAATTGCGGTTTTGGGCGCGCGCGATGTAATATTTTGTGCCCAGGAAAACAGTTTCACAGAACTGAAGGTAACCAAGATCGTACTGTCGAATTAATCCTTTATTTATGCAGCCATATGGATGCTATAGAACTATAGGATCCCGAACTTTCGGTAATTAACTGGTTATGAGGTTTTTTTTTTTAATAGCGGCACATGGGGCAACTTGGTGGGGGCAAGTTGACATGTGGTTTAGCGAATGGGATTAAAAAAAAATTAGGCTAAGATGTAATTGTTCAGCTTGATGAATGAATAGATGAATAAATAAATGAATAAAAGATTGAATAAATATATTGGTTCATTTTTCCACGATTTATGAGGTTGTCGTGTGGAATCACCATATTGCAGACATGGTTCGTAAATATGAGAAAAAATGAATGAAAAAAATGTGACCGCATGTGTGTATCCTTTCTGGGTAGGAATAGAATGAAATATTTTTTAACCAAAACAACATTTTTCCACACCCATGGAACCGAAATCTAGCATTCGCCAACTTGCACCAATAGAATAGTCATCTTGCCCCGTGGTCGGGGCAAGTCGACGAGTATGCAAAATTTTAGAAAAATCGCAATTACTCAGTTTGTAAATAACCGAATTTGATGTCAATTTTTTTTGTAATAGCTAACATCTCATAGTTTGAGAAAATACCGAAAGATTTTGAATTTCACTCACAATTGATTAAAGAAACGCATTCGAAGCTTAAGGTCTCCAACTTGCCCCGGTCTCCCCTATACATACATACACGTCAACGGAGCAGATCAATCGATACTCGCGGTTCGGATGTTCGTATTCCCATAACCAATCAGTTCGATAACCGATCGGCAATTGAGGACGGGGGGACGCGAACAGACCTGCACGATAACGCGTATAAATTAATATACCGATTTGCCACGGGGCGCATCACCCCATCGATATCTATGGGGTCCGAATTTAATCGGTGCCCGAGCAGATATCTTTGTTGTATTCATATTATCACGGATTCGAAACGGTTCGGTATACAGTCTAGGAGTCGGTAAGTTCCCGCGCTTGGCTCGACCGAATAAATTACGACTTTGCGAAAACGTTGAAATCTTGAGAAACGGAACGGAACGGAACGGGACGGCAAACTCTCTACCGCGTACCCAATATAATATAAGTAGTCGTAAATCGAGTGGTCCGCAGTTGCGTAGATAATATGAACGCACAATATAGTTACAGCTACTATTCGGGCGCATATAACTAGTACCCGGTACCTCTAACAGACACATTATACTGCCTCAGTACGGGACCGAAGCGGTTTATGCGTTTACGCTCATGGTCGCGCTGGTCGCTACCTTCCTGACCAATCTTTTCTCCCTTTGGCCCTTTTGCGGAGTCCAGGGACGCAGTGCTCGGGGAATCCGCTCCTCCGCTCCGGGGTATTCGGAGCCCCTGTTGGCCCTGTTGGGATTCGCCCGGAACTTGAGTTTCCGGATAAAGAACGGCGGCCCTGCGAGTCCTCGTCCTCTTCCTCCTCGGCCGAGCCGCCCGCGCGACAAAGGAGTGTTGACGGTGAGTTAGCGAAAAGTTACAATACCGGAGTCCTAAGTTAAATTAGTTTACTGCTAAACTGTAGTGAGCGCGGTCCTTAGCCGAACAGAAGGCAGGTATTTGAACGGGGCAGTAAATCTCCTGATGGTTTTATTTCGGTTTATTATCTCCACCTCCGTACCGGCTACCCAAAACCCACGTTCTCCGCACGGCTTTCCAATCCCCGTACTGCACCCTGACCTCACGATTTAATACGGACGATGCTGATGTGTAAGGGCGACTCTTATTTTTGCGGCTGATTGTGAAATTTAATTTTCGCGATCATTATAACACCGATGATGAGAACGAGAGCGGCGTCCAATGAGAAAAGGGTTGGCGAATTCCGCATGGATCCCGCAGACTCGACGGGCTGCAGGATTCACCTATAAATTAGCTGGTACGGCGAAAGGGCCGCCGCTGGAGCCAATAAAGCTAACAAGAAGTAATACGGCTTCGCCGCGACCGACGCCCTTTCCTGATTCATTATCCAATATCCTCGCGACGCGGACGCGGGTCGCCTCGATACTCCCGACTCCCCCGCGTTACCGAACGAGATTTACGTCCACCGCGGGATCTACCTGCCCTGATGAATGTCCCGTACCTCCGTCCTTTCGTGCATGTGAAACCACGCGCGTTGCTCGCAAAATTGCACCGAGTTCAAAAAGGAGTAGGTACCGTCTGCCGAGCTGTAGTGAAATTAGTTTTTCCACTCTGATAGTTGAATTTTTTTACATGCTTGCGAAGGGATCGTACAACAAGGAGAGACCTTGGCGTTGGGAAAGTTCCCCACTTTCTGTATTCGTTATTATTATTTTTTTCCCTTTTGAGTAAATGGAAATATGGTAGCTCTGGCTCTGTGCACCACTGACCCAGAGACTTTTGACTTGGACGATGGCTGGTTGGGTGCTGGGCAGTGTTATTAGCTGCAGAGGTACTGTATATTATACTGCCTAGCGAAACGAAAGTGTGCCAAGATTTAAAGTGAATAAGATGTCAAGATTTACGATAGGACCCCGTCAGGGCGGCACCTTATAGCTACATCCATAGACTTGTCACCTATGCAATGCCAGCATTAAGCCGGACGGTAGCTCCGAGCTCGTATACTATAATTCTTATGCGTCGAATTTAAAAGTATGAACTTTCCCTCAATAAATGCTCGATGCTCTTTTCACTGTTTGCTGCACCTATAACCTCCCAGTACAACGGATAATGTCGAATGTAACGCTTGAGCAATGGATCGACGAGCCGTACGACGAGGAGGCGAACAAGAACCTCATCATCGTTGCATCCGGAGTTCTGATTCTCCTGCTGGTCTTCCTGAGGCTCGAGTACGCCATCGCGTCGCGTTGGTTCACCTAGATTTTTGTAAGTCTCTCGTCCCTTTTGAGTTGTTTCGAGTTTCGCGTATCAAGGGATGCCGCCGCCGCGGTGGATTGATGTAAGTTACGCTAGATTGAGCTGTTTCAGCTGCATGACATCGAACGCATAAACGAGGTTTGCTCCGGGCCGGCCACCGACCCGGTGCATCGGTAGCACCGCCATAAATCTTCTCTTCGTCAACTTTCTCCTGGCTGCAATTTCACGAGTCGCTAAATATTTCCAAAATATTTAGAAGCCCCCCCGTCGGCGGTCCTAGGTCTCGTCATGGTGTACGCTACAGCGTTACAGCGTCACTAATCGCCGCTACTCGTTCAACTAAAGTAGCTCCTTTCTCCTTTCTTCGGTCTCGGAAGTCCTTGGCCGAGTTTCAGTTTGCTGCTGTTCCGTAGGAGCGGAAGGGAGTAAGGGCCGGAGGGGGATGGAGCGGTCTCTGTGCGCGAACCTTATCCTCGGCACAAAGTCGAAGCGGTGCACGGAAGCAGCGCGAAGAGTAGCTAGCACAACGACGATGCGGCACGGAGAGGAAAGTTTTATTGACCCGGCATAAATAATAATTTTCCTCAGAGCGGCGGGCCTTTGCCTCGCCCCCAACCCCTGGCCATCCTCTCCCTCGTCCTCGTCCTCGCCCTCGCCCTCGCTACCGCGGAGACGATAATATCAGCGATGAGAGCCGCCATATTGGACGCGCCTGAAATTGTGTAGGGGGCGGGTAGCTGAGCGAGTGATAAGGGATTCCCCGCCATCTTTCCTATTATATGCGCGCGCCGCGTTCCGCGTTTAGCGACCCGAGCTTTCATACCCGAACCATCACCTCGCCCTGCACTTGCGGGGCTCGACGGTTCTTCTATCTCCGCCGGCCCCCTCGCCCCTGATCCGGCTAACTCGACTTAACCTAACCCGCCGGCGCGATCCTCCGGGGCCAATTAACTAGGATCGCACGAGTCCTGGATCCGTTTCGATCCGCTCGCGTTCCCCCTCCTCTCTTCTTCGCGCGCGCGTTACGACACACGTACGCGCACATGAGCTGTGTTCGTGTTTGCGCCCGCTACAGGGCTACCTTTATGCGGTAGCTACGAGCGGGACGCAGGTGCCGGCGTTCAGAGCCAATTATGCGGACGGCCGACGTACGTACGTCGACGCTTTAGCTCTCTCGCAAATCCCAGCGAGTTTAACTTGTCCGCGCTATAACGGATTAACGGCTGCCATCCATCCCCGCTCCGAGGTAATTGCTTCCTACCCTTAATTAAATACCATTAATTTCATTCGATAACTTCGATTCTATCTCTCAGCTCTCTATAGCCGCACGACTACCGGGAGAGACTAACGTATCTCCATTTTCCCGTAGAAGATTGCTTAGCGAGCGTATCTCCGTCTTCAATCGCGCTTAGTTTCGTATATTTCACGAACCGCGGCAACGCAGCGAAAACTAAAACAACTTCTATCCTCAGCCTTATCTTGGCTATTATGGAAAGCGCCAGAGTTGGCCGCCATTGCGGGCTCGTACTACACTACTACCAGGGAATCTTCCCTCTCCGTTATATCTATCATATCGTTTACATCTCGGTAGTTCCGCATGGAAGAATAATACAACGTGGTGCACGTACGTGCCTCTGCGTACAGATAACCGCGGTCGACCTGCCCGAACTATGCAGCGAGCGGCCAGGCCCGGGCCCCTGGACGTCCGTGTCTCGGTGTCGACGCTCGTTGTGCCGAATGGGAGCGTATCTGCAGGGGTCCCATTGTGGCGGGATGCCATTTAGCTGTGGCTACGACAGCGGTCAACACCGCCGCGTGGGTGTTCAATAGAACGGCGAACGATTAAACGACCCCGGGGACGATTTCGGGACACGCGCTACGTGATCGCAGGGGCATTCAACGAGGCTCAATCTTGCGGCTAATTCACATTCTTATTTATTTAATTGCTACCACACCTGGCCTGCGTATACACGACGCGTGGTCAATAGTTTCTATGCTATACGCATGGATACAATAAAGTAATAAAGTGTAGCTGGTTTGGTTCGTTTTCAATTCTTTCGCCTTCCAATTTTTTGTTCTCGTTTCTGCGGAGGATCGGCTCTCAATCGGTCGCCTCGCCTCCCTCTGGTCGTTCCGCACGTTAATGTTCGGTGGATGTGTGTGCGGTGAAAGCGACCGGGCCGAATGTAATCAAATTTAAAATTCCCAGAGCGGACGAGAGTCGGCACGTCCTCGAATGAAAGAGTAACCAACGAATGTAATCAAATCGGAACCCGTACTGCGCGTTGTCACATGACTCCGAATAAGCGCCAAGCGCCAAGCCCGGATCCCGGAGCCCCGCGGTCCTCCGTCGATCGAATCGTCCCGGAGATTTCCCCAGGGTGGAAATGAAAGCCGCCGAGACGCCCGTCTCCCTCTTCCGACCATGCCGTCTTCCTCGTTCCACGACCCTTCTCTTCCTTATCCCGTATCCGAGTCCTCACAAACGCCGACGCCGAATCTTCGACGCGAGTCGACAAATTTACGACGGCCAACGTGACGACCGACAATCCGTACTGTATCAGAACGATTAGGATAGATTCTCCGACACTGATTTAGTAATTTTCAAATGAGAAGCTTTACTATGGATGACGATGATTCTATTCTCTCGCTATACGTAACTAGTGTACGAAACATCGTTAGTCGTTTATGCTCTGCCGAAGTGATCGTGCAATTACGATTAGGATCGAGGATCGAAATTTCTACGATATTAAACTTCAAATTGTAATCTCTTCAACTTTAGGTGTACTCAAGTTCGCTGAATAAGCGTATGGTGTCGCTAGGCATCGGATGTAGGTGAAAGCGCGTGGTCGTTACGACAGGGATGGGCGATGTTAGGAAAAGCATCGATACCGAAATAATCGATGTTTGTAATAATAAAAAAACATCGGTAATCGGTGCATGAATATAAAATGAGGAATTGCAGTACACTGTTAAAAATAGTTCGAAATTTCATATTACTCAAGTATTGAAATTTACTGAAAAATCTTGAAATTTCATATTTGTGTCTAAATATTAAAGAAACACACTGAATTTTCAATCATTTGATCTTAATATTAATATAAAACACTGAATTTTCAATCACTTTATCTAATATTTATCTAAAAAACGTTGAATTTTAGTCGGAAAAAGTATAGGTATGTTATTCTGCTTCATAACAAGTTATGAAGCATTTTTAACAGTGTAGATAAAGTAGAATTAATTGAATAAGATAAACAAAGTTCACATGAAAATTCAACTGCCAAAATATTAATATTCACTGATAGATAAAAAAGTGGTGATTATTATATGTAGTGGTGTATAAAAAGTGTTCAAAAGTATAGTATTTTTCGGTTTATTTGTTGTTTTTCTTCAACCGATGTTTTGCACCGATGTCCGATAAAAATCATCGAACATCGATGAATCGGCCCGCAAACACATCGACGTAAATAATCGATTATTTGAAGAAAAATAATCGATGATTTCGATTAATTGGCAAACATCGCCCATCCCTAGACTTACGAGTCTGAGCCTAGACCGGCGGTCGGTTAGTTATGATAAAACCCCTGCTTCGCTTGTACATCGAGGCTCGGCGTATGATAAGTCAGTCCATCATCACGACTTACCGATTGTGGGCAAATTTACCGAGCACCTACGCAACTCGATATATCGACTCGGCTGGGTACAGATTCTAACTGATCGCCAAACGAATCGAGCCCCCACAATCGGTGATTGAGCAAATCAGCGGATACAGGCAGAAATAGGAACACAGGAGACAGGAGCAATCGAAAAATGGTCCCTTTTTTTCAAACAGAAATATATTTATCATTGAACAGTTTCGTCATAATTACGTTAGTGCGGCGTCGTCATATGTTATCGGCGCAGCACAGTCTGGCACAAATACCGTAATACACCGCGTAAGGTATTGTTATCGTATAAAAAGTGAAAGGCTAATTAGCGATAATCGCAGCAGAAAGAACCTCCATACGTGAAGAGAGAGAGAGAGAGAGACGGATAGAAGCAAAAACATAACGAAGCAGAAACATTAATAGTAGATAGTTTTTTTCTTTCTCTTTATCTAATTTTCATCTGAATTTTATATAAAAATAGAAATAAAAATAGAGATTCTTAGTCATTTATTTCGCATTTTTCGCCGATTCCCACACCGAAAGTGGAACACGACTATCGCAGGAACCTCCCAAGGTTCAAAGTATCTGCCCAGCTGGCCTTACTTACCTTGACACTTTTAACAGTCGTTACTTCAAGAGACGTTTCGCCGCTGAGAGTTTTGAATCGTTGAATACTGCTCGTGTGTTCTTCCATGCCGTTTATACCGGCGTCGACGTCCAGGCGACACCCTTTCAATTTCAAGTGTATATCATTTTGCTCCGGTACAACGATGTCGACGTCGCCACACGACGATATTCGAGAGTTTGCCGACAAACGTACCACCCGTATTCTCGATCCACCCGTGTTTAGATTCGCGTCGAGCGAACCGTCCAGACAAACTGTAATGCAAAAAGATAGAATAGAATCTGCCGGTTTTCGTGACCAGTATAGAGAAACGAGGAATAAAACCAACGGATATTTAGCGCCCCATTTCCCGGGATCTCGACCGTTGAATCCATATGCAGATTGTTCAGCGTCAAATTCCCGTTTTCCGTGGAAAAATGCGACTTGGTACAGTAGCTGCTGCCAATATCCACGTCACCGTTTTCGGTCGACACCTTCAGATCTGTTCCCAATACTTTATCAGCTCGAACGTTCTAGAATGAAAAATATTACCGAGGATATGGAGCTGTGAGCGTGAGAGCGGAATGACAGGCGCAGTAACCTCACCCCACCATCGACGGTGCTGATCTCTATATTCCCCTGAAGAGTACGACGCAGCGTAACGGAACCCCCGTCGCCGGAGGACAGGATCATTTGACCCGCCTGGAGTTTCTCTCCGGTTATATTTCCCGCCGCTGTCCGAACCACGATCGAGTCCGACACCATGCCAGATACGTCTACGCTATTGCTACCTGCCGCCCTCACGTCTACATCTGTAACATGTTTTTTTGCCGACCCCACCGCAAATTTAATCAGGAAACCAGTTCTTATCACAAATCATAATGATGATAATTGATTCAATAATCGCTTACCGTACCGCACCGGCGATTCTATAAGGCACTTTGCGTTGGCGGGAATGCGTTCCTCGCCCTTGACCTCCCAGACGTCGCAGTCGTTAATTTCGACGGATAACAGGCTCGAGGTCGGATTCCCGTTTTCCGTCGACGGCGAGGCTCCCTCCTCGTCGACGAGTACTCTGACGAGTAGAGCATTCATGTCTGGATATCGGTCAAAGTCGGTGGGTCGTATCTCTACGTCGCACGGCACATCGACCATGACTTTACCGAAGGGTTTCACGGTCCTCGCTACCTCCTGCAGCACCACAGTCCGACCCTTTTCGTGTTCGGGGTTACCGCCGAAGCACCGACTACCCGCCGGAACGCTCGCATATAATTTCTGATTCAGACGCAGGTACGAGAGAAAAAAACGACCGCACGCCGAGTTCATTCTGATTCCGTGTTCTATCCGATTCGCGAGCCGGGTGGTCGAGCTAACCTATCCTTCGCCCTAACCCTAACCTATTGTTGACGCGGAATCTTCGGAGTTGGGAGAATCGAGGCAAATTGGTTATCGAGAATTGCGACGAGGGGACTCGTTATGATTCTTCTTCGCAGGTATTACATCACATCTACCGACGAATTAAGACTGACGAGCCGAGGGATCGTCTACGACGAAGGACTACTCAACGCCCCCCGGCGATCCGGCTGTTTACGTAATGACGTCAGTTCAGTCAGTTGACGACGAGATGCAGGGTATCGTGGATTATTGTCACAATTTCTAAAGTGTCAGTTCTAACGTGGTATCGCTAGCTTTGTTATTGATCCTTCGAGACTCGTGCTATTTACTCTTAGTCTGCGATCAACAACGTGCAACAACGACTGGCTCCGTAGTCGCGGTTTGTCGCTAACCAGTAGCACGAGTGTTATTTTGTTTACTACGAACGTGTCTCTCGAAGTCTCGAGTCTCGACCTCGCCCAACCCCCCGTTGAACCGCCTGTACGCCGCGCCACAGCCGGTCCACGGTCGTGAGGTAAACTGTTTGCGTGTGCAGAAAGATTGCCGCGCTCGCTTGAATACTTAACCTCAAACGGTTTCGGGAGTGTAGTGGTTGACGCAGTGACAAATGAGGTAATGTAATTTATTTCACTCCATGCGCAAAGCGCGACTTTTCGCACGCAAGCGTGCGTATAAGCGGACTTTACCCGCGTTTGTGATATAAAATTTTGTTCATTAAAAAAATATTACACTAAACCAAAGACCTGCACCTACATATATACTATGTACCAGGGTTATCGGTCAGCAAGTTTTTTCGAACGCCCTAATCAAGGGACTCGTGTTATCCTCGTCCTCGGAATTCTCGTCCGCCGCGATTTCAAGGGAACTGCAGTTTTTGTTCAAGGAGTAAAGCGAAGGTCCGGAATTGAGTATTTTTGCGCTTCCTAAACATTCATCTTCTCGATACAGAACAGCGAACTAAAATGATGGAAAGAAAAAAGTTGACGATGCAAAATGTTGTTTCCGTTTGAGATCCACGAACCTGTCCAGGAGCCAGAGCGCGGATTGGCTTTTCTAGACGTATGATCAATCGATCGTCCCGAGTTCTGAAAACTCTGCAGGTCACGAGACGCTTTGTATGTTGAAATCGAAATTCGCAATCCAAGGTGTCCCTTTGTTTAGTCTCATCGATCCATTCCGGGTTTATCCAATGAACCGTGTCCGTTTGCAAGGAATCCGCGTATAAAGCTGGGTGATCGGTTCCTTGGACCTGTCGCCGGAAAATATGCATTCGCACGCCATTCTCGACTATAAAAAACATGTGGCACGTACCACGTAAATATTGTTTGTCTTGGCGTCTTTGCGGTAGCAAAAGTATGGCTTTGGCGCACCCCCGATTTTACAACGCTGTCCCAAAGTCCAGTGGTGGATACCGTTGTGCCTACCCACGACGGCCCCGGTTTCTATATCTATAAAATTACCGGACTTGTTTTCTACGTACTGAAAATATATATGAATGAAAAATAATTATAATTCAACAAAATCCCCGTGACAATCATTTCGGTATCATTGGATATACCACGAGCAATCACTTTACCTCTGAAATGAAATCTTGGAATCGGCGATTCCCAATGAAGCAAATTCCCGTGCTCTCCTTTTTTCCTGCTACACAATCGAGGCCGTTTTCCTTTGCGATTTTTATTACGTCTTTTTTCAAATATCCACCTATCGGAAACATGGCTCGCCTCAACGAGTCCTGAGGTATTCGGGATAGAAAAAATGTCTGATCCTTCAATGTGTCTACCGCTTTCAGGAGTCTTGCGTCTGGAAAGAAGACACGATGCAGCAGAGCGGTTCGACAAGTGGGTCAGCTACAGATTGTCAAAAAAAGTGCGTATGTCTTTCAAAGTCTTAGCTTACTTTTGTCAGGCTCAAAACGTTCGAGGTAAGGGCCGAAACTCGTGTTCGCATAGTGCCCAGTGGACACGGAGTCCGCGCCTAACTGATTTCTAGCGTAATCATAAAATGTGCGAAATTTAATGAACTCGTTACAACTAATGTCGGGGTTCGGCGTGTAGCCGGTCTCGTAGTCCTTCAGCAGGTTACTGAAATTGAAATTTTTGTTACTTTGCCGAGCCTCACAGTTTGCTCGGTTCATATCTCGCGGGTATACCTGAACACATCGTTCCAGTACTCCTTGACAAAGCTTACGTGCGTTAGAGGCACGCCGAGTCTTCCACAGACGCGCACAGCGTCTTCGTAATCTTGTTCCAGCGTGCAGTGACCGGTCTCGTCGTTTACGTCCCAGTTTTGCATGAAAACACCGACCACGTCAAACCCTGTAAGATGATGATCGGTGAAGAGAAAAGGCTCGCTCCTAATCGGTCGTTCTCATAACTCGATTCACCACGCGGCAAACCTTTTCTCTTCAAAAACAACGCGGTAACCGCGCTATCAACCCCTCCGGACACGCCGACGGCAACCCGTTTGATTCCGAGATGCATTTCTTCTAATCTCAGCCGTGTTTACCCCGAGCCGCACCGCGCGGCAGTAAGCACGTGGGCTTGATGGATACTGGCTACTGCTTTTTTTTTTTTCTTCCTTTATGGATTTAACAGCCTTTCGACTCTTATGTACCAAACTGGCTACTGCTCAGCACCGCTACTGGTCGACCACAGGCTACATACAACGAACAGTGACACGTGTGCGCGTGTCTCTTCTCGGTTCCGTGCAGCGTGATAAACTCATTCGCCATCTGGTGTACATGCCTGGAATCTGTTGTAACGTTTGCCCCTTGCACAGTTTGGCGCACGGGTTTGGCGCATGTTTGGCGTCGATACCTGATTTCTGTAGTGCGCAATAATATACACATGTATTGTATACATATGTATACGTAGAGTGTGCGCCGGTGCAGGACGGTAAAACCGAAATCTGTGCAGGTATAAAACGCTCATTAGTCAGATGGGCGTCGCATCTATTCTTTACACGTTCCGCGCCCATCGCATCACGTGTGCATCGGTATAGTATAGCATCGGTGTATCAGTATATGATCTGCGAGCGATCAAGCAGTTCCGCAAGCTAGCCGGGCAGGGTGAATACCGGACTTCTAGGTTAGTTTCATCAGTGAATAATACTTGCAAATAATCACATTTCTGGGAAACAGAGGGACAGTATTCTCTTGATGTGGGATCTGTCGGACTTTGTATTTTCCGAAGCGTAGCAGAAAATGCTAAGCCATCGTTTGTTGTTATTGCATCACACAGATTCCGGCTCCCGTCAAGCCTGCATTTAGTATATCTGACGAAGAAGGAGAAGAACTATTCGATTGACGAAAACTTTACACGTCATAATGTTGCGGCTGTTCGATGCCGCTTGTAGAAGAGGACTGCGGGGTCATGGACAGAGGTTTTCTCTCGACGCAAAGGTCGCCATCGGTGGAAAGCAGCTAGTCGATGGATATCGGGAGGGACAGACCATCCACGGGTTCCGCGTCAATCAGGTGACGGACGTAGAGGAATTACATCTAACCGCGGTCAGGCTGGAGCACCTTGCAACGGCCGCACAGTACCTGCACCTCCAGAGGGATGACGCGAACAACGTCTTCGCCGTGGGGTTCAGAACGACGCCTACCGACTCAACTGGGCTTCCCCACATCCTGGAACACACGACCCTGTGCGGAAGCGAAAAATTCCCCTGCCGAGATCCGTTTTTCAAAATGCTTCGTAGGTCGCTGGCGACTTTTATGAACGCGATGACTGGACCAGACTACACGGTCTATCCGTTCTCAACCCAGAACCTCAAAGATTATAAGAACCTGCAGTCCGTATATTTGGATTCTGTCTTCAGGCCGAATTTGAGACTATTAGATTTCAGACAGGAAGGCTGGAGGCTCGAGCACGCCGACGTACACGACAAGACGTCACCTGTCGTTTTCAAGGGAGTCGTGTTCAACGAGATGAAGGGAGCCTTCAGCGAGAATCAGAGCATTTTTTCCGAACGCATTCTGAACTCGATTCTACCCAGTCACACGTACGCCGTTATATCCGGCGGCGATCCACTGGTCATTCCTCAACTCACACATCAAGATCTGGTCAATTTTCACGCCACCTATTACCACCCCTCGAATGCCCGGTTCTTTTCATACGGTAATTTTCCACTCGAAGATCATCTCAAGATCGTGAATGACCAGTACCTCGCACAGAGCGGACGTGTCGACGCATCCGCGACCAGGGTGCCACCGGAAAAACGATGGGATCGTCCCAGGACTGAACACATTCAATGCAGACCGGATCCTATGGCTTCAGACCCGGAGAAACAGTCTTCCATCGCTGTCGGGTTCCTTTGCTCTGACATTACAGACGTACAGGAAACGTTTGAGATGCAGGTCCTTGCCCAGCTCCTATTGCGGGGTCCAACGTCGGCGTTCTACAAGTCTCTGGTGGAGCCGAATATTGGCGCTGGATTCAGTCCTGTAACCGGTTACGACGCACACTCCAGAGACACGACCTTTGTCGTCGGATTGCAGGGGGTATCACCGAAGGACTTTTCCAAGGTGGAGGGGATCGTCGGGGACACTATAGACCGTGTTCTGAAGGACGGATTCGAGGAAAGTCACGTCGAGGCGGTTCTTCATGGAATAGAGCTGGGCGTGAAGCACCAGACCTCGAATTTCGGGCTCAACCTCATCTTGGGTTTGACGCCACTGTGGAACCACGAGGGCGATATTGTTCAGGCGATGAGAGTTAACAAGGCGGTAAAAACACTGCGAGAATCCCTGGAGAGAAACCCTCGTCATCTCTGTGATCTCGTTTCTAAATACTTGAAAAACAACAATCACAGACTCACGCTTACCATGTCGCCGGACGAATCGTACGAGGAGAAGAAAAACGCCGCGGAACGTGCGATTCTCGCGGAAAAATTGGAACGCCTCTCCCCCGAGGACTTTGAAAAGATTTTCGCCGATGGCCAAGCTCTGCTGGCTGAACAGGAGAAGAAAGAGGATCCCGGGGTCTTGCCTTCTCTCAAGATCGACGACCTCGAGAATGACGTGCACCGTGTTCAACTGACGGACCTCGCCGTCGCCGGAGTTCCTCTCCAGCTCGCTGTTCAACCGACGAATGATGTCACCTACTACCGCGGCATCCTCAGCGTCGAGGGACTCGATGACGAGCTGAAAGACCTCGTGCCGCTGTTCAATACCATCGTCGGGAAGATGGGAACCGCGAACTACGACTACAGGACCTTCGACCGATTGACACAGCTGAAAACTGGCGGCCTTAGTCTCTCCAACCACATCGCCGAGACCAAGGATAACGCGCTGAAATACGAAGAGGGTGTCATCATCCAGTCGTATTGCTTGGACCGCAACTCTGCAGACATGTGGAATCTCTGGGGCGAGCTTTTCAATAACGTAGATCTGACGGATTCGAAGAGATTCGAGACCCTGGTCAAGGTAACGGCGGCAAATCTCGCGAACGGAATCGCGGATTCGGGGCATATCTACGCGCTCTGCAGCTCCGCTAGTCTCGTTTCGCCGGCTGCCAAACGTAGGGAAAACTTATCCGGGCTAGAGTTCGTCGGAAAAATGAAGAGGATCGCGCAGTCGAAGGATCTGAGCCCAGTGATGGTCCAGATGCAGCAAATCGCGAAGTTATTGCTGAGCAAAAACCGCCTGCGATCAGCCCTCAATTTATCCCCAGACAGCAAAGACCACACCCTGCGCGAGATTGAGGAATTTTACAACGTTATCCACGGCCAGGCACCACTCGAGGATCGGCTCATTACGGAAGGAGAAGCTGTGGGTCTGGAGAACCGCGGAGTCCATCACGTTTTACCCTTCCCTGTGAACTACGCCTCGAAGTCAATTCTCACAGTCCCTTACGCGGATCCGAGGTACGCGGCGCTGAGGATCCTCTCGAAGCTGATAACGTCCATTTATCTGCACCCCGAGGTCAGGGAAAAAGGAGGCGCTTATGGAGGCGGTGCCAAGTTGTCTTCCGACGGTGTTTTCTCGTTCTTCTCATACAGAGACCCGAACTCAATTCGCACGCTAGACGTCTTCGATGGGACGTACGAATTTCTGAAAAATAACGGTTTCGCACAGGAAGAGATAGACGAGGCCAAGCTCGGAGTATTCCAACAGATAGATTCACCGGTGCCGCCGGGTAACCGGGGGATGACGAAATTCATTCACGATATTTCCGACGACGAGCTGCAGAGGCATAGAATGCAGCTGAAGAATGTGACCAGCGAGCAGCTGATGACTGTTGCTGAGGAATTCCTGAAACCTGATCAAAAAGGGATTCCCGTAGGAAGATCACTGATCGGAGGACCGAATCCTAAGCTGTCCGAACGTCCCGAAAAGTGGACCGTAGTTTCTAATCAGGAAGAAGAAAGCGCGGCGTGAATCAAGATAATAAAACTATAGAATATTTGTTTTGTTTTTCATTGTTTGTTTGTTGTTTTTCAATAAAATATCCCTTGTACATACATACGTACATACAAACTAACACAAAAACATCGTAGATGTGAAAAAAGCCGCCAAGTACCCACGCAAAAATGAGCAAAACGTATCGCCAGTCTCTGTCGTGAAATCAAGAAAGAAACCAAGCACCGAGCGTACCCCTTCGATCTCTCAGCAAGTCTACGTCGTCAAGTCGGAGTTTCGTGTGAGGATTTCGGAACATCATTCCGAGAGCTACGTACTTGGCGGGCACATTCGGGTAATTATTTTGTATTTTTTGTTTTTGCTTTGGATTGAGATAGCACTTTTACGTATCTTGCGAACGATTTTTTTGTTCTACTGTTTCCCATATTGATCATTCATAAAATCTGGCATTTCAAATCTGCAGATCGATAGAACACGATTACTTGGAGTTTTATTCTGTTTGGTTGTTCGTTCTTTCGACGGTGAAGAATTGCTGGTATCGGCACTTGGCGGCTGATGGATGTCTCAAAGTACACTGTTTCCGGTCGCTGTATATCGTCATATGTATGTACGTCATGAATCTTGCATTGACTGACGAATGTCCGATCTGCAGATAACATTTATTTTATTCACACTCGTTTAAAATCCATCTTCCGAGTTTTTGGGCGACTTCTTCTGGGCAGTTGAAAGATTGGCGCGTGCGAGTTTACGTCCGTGCTTGCGTGCGAGCGCCTGAAGGCGCCCGCACTACAGCACTCCCGTAAACTCGCACGCGCCAATCTTTCCGCAGTGATGTGTAACTGCGAATGATTTTATATTCATCATTTGATCAAACTGTCACGCTCACTACTACTTATAGCATTCACGTACATTCGTTGCTGTGAGTTTTAGGTTTGATGCCGAAATACAAAGTAAAGTTTTCTTGATTTAACCGTTTTCCAATTGGATAAGTTTATTCCCTCATAATTGATACAAACATACTTGAGCTTGACGATAAGTCACCTATCATAGGAAAACCTACTCTACGTCGCTTATCGGCTCCACAGTATAAAGTACGTGACTCCCAGAGTTCTGAGTCTGATCTGATGACAATGAAAGGATCACGATTATTGTGTATTGTCTAAGGGATTGACCTCTGTAACGTGACCCTTATGATTTAGGACATGTAGAAGTAAGTTCTGCTACGATTATTGGTTGGAATGACTAGTTTTCGGGTATATTTCATTCTTGTCGCATTAAAAACTCAATTTCTGCATGAAACGTAAACGGGTTGTCTGTATAGCTCCACGGGACCGAATGTGCCCGCCAAGTACGTAGCTCTCGGAATGATGTTCCGAAATCCTCACACGAAACTCCGACTTGACGACGTAGACTTGCTGAGAGATCGAAGGGGTACGCTCGGTGCTTGGTTTCTTTCTTGATTTCACGACAGAGACTGGCGATACGTTTTGCTCATTTTTGCGTGGGTACTTGGCGGCTTTTTTCACATCTACGATGTTTTTGTGTTAGATTTCACTTCTTTTTGCAAGTTCACAATATGGATACTGCTGTTCCATACTTAACCGACAAGGTAATTATTTCAATCGGATTAACGTATCAACTATTCCAACTTTCGTACAGTTTTTGTACGGAATACTTGACGGTACGCTTTGTGCATGAGCGAGTCAATTTAATTCCATTGGCCGAAAGAATCCCACCACAACTGTATGTACGGTAAAACTACCGTAGCGCTCAAAGAAATTGAATTATTTTAATTCTGTAATTTTGTATATAGTATGATTATGTCAGGAAATACATGCGGAAGTAGGGTACGGGGAGAAACATTCGGAATGAAAAGACAGATTTACTTCAATTGTCATCTGTGACACACATGAATAATTTATTATATAGAAGTTTATTTTTTCGTATACAGTCTTAACTTGTTGAATTAACCTAACCCAACCTAACTTAACTTGGAATAAAAATTTCAGCACTTTAACAGCCACAGTTTGTATCAGGTGCTAGCTTAGAACTATCATTCATTCTCCCGAAATGCAAGTTCAATCGAATAAAAATTCGACACTATTCATTCGGCAAATTAATTAATAAAATATGTCGAAAGATACAATTTAGGAATAAGTTATTTACCTGTAAAAATTAGGAGTTATAAACTAAACTTCTCTGAATAGGAATAGCTGAGATAAACTCTTGATTCATCATCAGGTCACGCTGCATTCTAATTGTTTCTCATTTCTAGGTAAAATCAGTCGACTGTTTATTTGCAACAGATTCTGTGGTAAAACGAGGTCTTGGGGTCATTAAGCTTACAGAAATCATTGTCCTTTGCGTGCTTGTCCACTGAAATCCGATAATAATGTAGGTCACTTTGAGAATCATAAAAATTTGAACAACCTGGTAGTTGAATATCCCATGCTGTGGTGGCAGAGGAAAGTCGGGGACTATCGACTTGTATAGCATACATTCCAATATGAAATATTCAGATTTGTTCTTTTGCTCGTTCTCCGATGTAAGATTCTGAACAATTGTGCAGATTTGAAGCCTGGTGGTGGTATCAGGCTGATGTTTGAATTCGAAACATTGGCCATTCTGAATTAGTTTGTTTCCACATACTTATATCAGCAAACGACGATTGATCAGGTTGAGGCACGGTGAGAAGCTGGGAGTGCGAGAAAGTGGTATATCTATCACAAGATCAATGGAAATACAGACTCTTGCAGACTCATCTTCAACCCCGATGCATTGGC
>JAFFZH010015429.1:85778-122240 GCA_018420115.1 Euura saliciscinereae | reverse complement strand
TTGCTGTCCTGTAAAGATCAGATTACTCCATTACACAGACGAATTAAGAAACGTTGTAGGGTTTGGTTCAAAATTTCACCGTTATAGATTTTCTGTAGGAACGGAATCAATGCAACGAGGAAAGATACTTACAATGAGGACGTATCGAGCTTTCACGGGGTACCAAACGATTCTGAACGAATTCTTCGTGTTGATCTGTGTATGTAGCGGCTTTGCCAGCTCCGTTGATTATCCGATTGAACATTCTCAGCGTGTTACAAATTACAATTGGCTGGTTTGACTTGTATAAAGCAGCTTAGGAGGACACAACACTGACTCCAAGGATTCAGGGCAACTTTGATCCGTAGCTCGTAGCTTTTATTCTCTGTTCCGGAACCTTGGTGATTGAGAAGTGGCGCATTCTTTGGCGGCGCAATTATGTCAGTCGTCGGGTAGCTGTATGGACATCTGTAGTATATCTCATGTCAATGACTAATCAACAGCATTATTTTTCACGTCTACCTTGACAAATCTTTGGCGTTCAATCAAAATGTTTTCCCGTATCGGCAAATAACAAGTTTCTAGTCATAGTCTACAACTGAAAGCGCCGTGGCGATAGTCTGGAAATTATTTTTCAGCTAATACCTCGGCGTCCGGCCTGATATCGCAGCAAATTCGACATCGGGCTGACTTTTTTTACTCCAAATCGATCCTCTGACCGTGAAACTGGCTGCTTTTCCAGTCAACGAGCTCCGCTTACAAGTTTCTAGTGACCTTTTCACTCCAAATCAATCCTCCGAACGCGAAACTGGCTACTTTTCCAGTCAAGAGCCCTGCTAACAAGTTTCTAGTCATAGTCTACAACTGAAGGCGCCGTGGCGATAGTCTGGAAATTATTTTTCAGCTAATACGTCGGCGTCTGGCCTGGTATCGCAGTGTAGTATGATGTAGATCATCAACAGCATTCTCTTTACGTCTACCTTGATGAATCTTTGGCGTTTAATTGGAACGTTTTTCCGTATCGGCAAAGTAGAACTGTTGATGAATGCATATCTTGGAGACGGTAGTGTTCGGTCTCGTATCTCAAGACTGTGTTTCAGGTTATGATGTTATTATGCGATTTTTTTTCTGTGCATCACGGGTAGATTTAGTTATCGTGGATTAATCGATATCCGAGAAGTAGAAGCACTAACTAGCACTGCTCACAACACTTCGTGGTCACTGACTAAATTCTATTGATTCAGACATCGAGGTTATGGTATAACCATGCCAATTTCTTTCGATTTTTCTATCGACCGTGAGTCAAGAACTAGATCATAGATCGCTGCAACTTTTTCATAACGGCGACCCGCGCGCAGCGCCGATGCCGCGATGTGCGGCCATATTGTGGAAACTCAGTTCGTAAACTCATTTATTTATACCGACCGAGTGAGAGATCGGATTTGGCTCAAAATCAATAGGGGGCGAGATTTCCACGGAACCTAACCAGGATTCAAATCCCAAGTCGATCCGTGTAGCCGTTCGACCGGAATCGATTGACAACGCCAGCGTCTGCGAAAAACTTGGGCGAAGAAGACGGAGAAGAAGATTTTTTTTCATCAACTTTCGTGACTAATATCTCGGAAACCAGTGGATCGATTTCGATCAAATTTATACAGCAAGGTCATATGGTGGGGGACTTTCGATCCTGTAAATTTTATCGAACAATATTGACGCGTTCCGGAGATATGACACCGTGCTTACAGGTATAACTAGTTCGGCCGAGAAAATAACTTCGGGCTAGCTCTCGCGCCTTCGGGTACTTGGCGGCGATTCGCTGCCGCGAATCTTGATTCTCCTGATTTATAGATCGACACTTTGTCAGCGTTTTATTTCCTTTCCTCGCCGAAGATAAAATTCACATACATACAAGTCATATCGGGAATGATTAGAATTTTATTCGACAGTCCGTCGAAGATTGACATAAGTCATCGACTCTAGCAAAAGTTTTCTTTATCCTTTCAGCCAGCCGCCTGCTGCCGAGGACTATTATTATTTCAGATGCAAAACAAAAAAAGAGTTTATCATAACTGATAGCGTTCTCGAGAAGCTGTGTCCGAGGCTCGATCCGGAGGAGATCGTCTGTGTACCGCCCATACATTATAGATACAATTTCCACGAAGGGCCGTTACCTCACGTCGCAGTTGCCGTCGAGGAGATACCAACGTATTTCACGAAAACAAATAGCCAGAGCTGTGTCCCTACCATACGAACGCTTGGTATCGTCCGACGGCTGGAACATGAATTTTATGCGCTAGAATCTATCAACGAGTTCGTAGAACCCGTCCAAATTCTGCTCACCAGAGGAACGAATCGCCCAGTGAAAGGCTTCAGGACTTACCGATGGGCTCGTAGAATGAATAAGAAAAGAAAGAAGAGAGTCAAGGGAACAAATGTACGGAAGATAACTGGTAGAACGGACAAGCCCAAAGACAGTCGCGGCAACATCAAGATAAAAGGACTTCCGTTTCCAGATTCCGTTCGAGATCCGTTGTCCTTGGGAGATACAAGAGCGGTGAGTGCAGCGTACTTGTAAGCTTCATTAAAAAGTACCGCGGCCAGTTTAATCTCGATGAAATTCAAAATATGACAATCCTTCCGAATCTGTCGGTGAATCCTGCAGATAGACGGTGGTATCTACGTCGTGCTGGGAAGACTTCAGTGGGCAAACGACCAGCCAATCATCGACGTTCATAAGTTTATTCCCGTCGACGATTACGAGAGCACGTACCAGTCGTTTGTATTGCAGCACGCGACCGCCCGTCGTCGAATAGCACACTACCAGGGTAAGTTGATTCACATTGTTTTTGTTTCCTGATTATTGATACATTGTCGGATTCGGCTGCACAGCTCATCCCGCCGAAATTGGAAAGGTTGTTCGGAGACCGTATGAACACCGAAACCTAACTTTCCTGCCACCCGTACGAAAGCGCAACGGCAAGGGGAGCAAAATCAAAACAAAAACCGAAAGTACAAGTGGAAGCGGAACACAGAACGCATCAGATACGAAAAAATACATCAGAGTAATCGATATCAACGTCCTCCGCGATCCTCGGTTCACGAACATATCCAGTTGAATTATAATGTACTTGTATTGATAATAAACCTGCATTCTCATTTCAAATTTGAATCAACGCCGTCCCCAAGCTCGTCACTTCCGGGTCTCCGGCTACCACGCGGCCGTTGCTCCAAGTTTTTTTTCCCATATCTCGAGCAACGAACGTGAAGCCCGGACAGAAGCGAGAGAGCGGAGGTCGAAAGGGACCTCTATCCCCTACCTGCGCAATGCGCGTGGTACTTTTGTGTTGGAGACCGGAGGGAATCGCGCATGCGCCGACAGAGACGGGTATACTTTTGTGTATAGCTTTCTTTCTCGCTCTTAGCGAATGATCTGGCTTCACGGGGCCGCGATTACAGATACTACCGTATGGAAACTCATGCACGAGCCCCACACAAGTCTCCGGTCGACGATACCGTGCATACTGATTACATACTGCGCCGTTTAAAACACATCGGTCTGTCACTCGAGTGATCAAATTAGCAGGGCAACGTTCGGTGGTTTAAAAAGTGAATTCCATAACGGAACGGATCCTCGCACAAGTTTCACTCTCCCATAATCCGAAAGCCTCTTGTTCTCCCAGTCTACCCACGTCTACCCACACGTCAAAGCTTGTGGCAAAGTAAAAAGGAATAATGCCCCACGTCAGTCGCTACGGTTGATCACATTCTTGCCCGGGCGGATCGCATTCCGGCCAAATAAACACGGACCGAGGTAAGACCGTCGCAATTAGCAAAGAATTGACCAGGCATGCCTGACAGCGGGGCGGTATACCAGCCGACGACGGTCGGCTACTCGTACGACACTGGAGTCCGAGGATTCTTGGGGGTGGGCTCGGTGTCGCGGCACAAATTTAGCGTCAAAAAATGGCTCGAATGGGCTCTCCTCTCGGCCGCGGTATCAATATTCGTCGCTGGCCTTCTCGTAACTATAATCGACCTGGCTTCAATCGACTACTCCAGCCCTGAGACAGCGGATCAGGTGCTATTCTCATATACATTTATATTTCCACCTTTACAAATGACACACCGAGTGAGGTTCGATCGTAACCGAGTGTCGTTATTCTCGAGTTTTTAGCAACCGAAATCAACAACCGGACGCAATTCTACTGCAAAGACAACAATCGATGAGGAATCCGACGATCCATTACTGGTTCACCAGGGTCAAGATGGCGGCGAGAATTCGAGCGGGAGAACAATCGCCGTCGGGGCAACGCTCGTCGTGGTGGGTATCCTTCTCGGACTTCTCTGGGCCTGGCTCAGATTCTTCAGGCGGAACGAGTCTCCCAGGAACGAGCCCTCTGGGGGCGGAGGACAAGTACGTATGACGTACCCGTACCATATAAGAGCCCCGTTGTTTCATTTAGTCCCGAGCGTTTATGTTTTTGGTTTTTGCTATTTTTACTTACGAGTTGATTGTTTTTTTTTTTTTAATCGCGCCCCGTCCCCGCTTCTTTCTTTATTTGTATACCTCAAGCACCACTTTTGTTACTATGACAAAAGATGTTGGGCGGTTTGAACCCGTCAACTGACTTGCTGGTGGGTTCCCCTTCGCAGTACGGGCCGGTACTAACCGAGGTACCGAGTCACCCGAAAATCAAGCAGGCGAATAACCACGAGGCCGTCGCCGCCTCGGCGCTGTCCGACCAGGAAGAGGAAACTAGAACCCTGATGCAAGAAGGGCCGACTTTTACCCCCAGCTCAAACGACGCTGATCAGAATCAGCATCCTGGATGATTTCGCTGATCGCATTTAGTTTTTATGAGAGAAATGCGAGGCGCACTGCATTCAGAGTTTGAGAGAAGCGATCTTCGTTTTATTCTTTTCGTAAATTCCTCGTGGATCTTTCGACGCTTTTCTATTCGAGCGATAGAATATTTCGTATATATTTTTAGCGAGTTTCATTGGATGCTTGTGAGTTGATCTTACGGTCGCTATTGTTACTTATATGCTTATCATTTACGCGACCATCGTTGTTTTATATGCAAAACTTTTAACGATCAAGAATGTTCAAAAGTCTATTGTTTAAACTTTAATATTCGTGTTTCATGTTAACTGTGATTGTTTAAACTTTTCATCTCGTCAATTTATATTCATAAAAAATACAGACTGTATGTCCGATAATTATTCGCACATTTGAGAATCTCACTTACATTTGTTTCCTTATTGTCTTACATTATTGGGAATATTTATTATATTTACACGCGGTACTACAACTATATAAAGTAAACGAGAAGAAAGAGAAAATGTAATAACTTGACTCTAATTTTGCTACGCTTAACTCTTAACATACCTAAACAGCAAATGCAACTCTACGTGAGGAACTATAATTAGTTATTGTATACTATCTTACGACTTTATTATACCGATGATAATTTTAAGAATAACGTTTTACGTTGATAGACTGATCCCATTAATTTTAATCTACAATTTTTTCACGGATTTGTGACTTTGCTCACTTTTATTTCAATTGTCGTTGGGAGTATAAGTATACCTATAAAACATGAGCCAAAATGCGGCGGCTTGTTTGATTGCGTCCTCTTGTGCCGCGGGGTAAGGAGGCGGCACGTTAATTTAATTAATAAAGACGATGTGACATTGTGTACCGCAATAATAATCTGATTAATTTTACCAAGTAATTGTATTATACTTGCAAGTGCAAAACACTTTGTGTATATATATTATAAATTAAAGTGAAAATAAAAACAAAAACACTATATTTATCGATAATTATGAGAATTACAACATTATTAATAATTAATGAGATCTCGTTTACAGTTAATCGCAGATACTTGACATCAGATGAACGATACATGTTGTACCGGTTCATGTAGAATTATACAGTCGCTCATATAAATACATACCTAATGGCACCGCACTAGGTATGTGCACAGAATGTTCAACCTTCGAATATAATATAATAATATAATATAATAATAGCTCGAACGAAAAAATGATAGTATCAATGAATAAATTTATTTTCCTTTCTAACAAAGATCTGTGTCGATTTTAAGCTCGCCAAACTCCCAAAAATTCAAATCTTTGTGAAACGTCGATCACAGCGCGATTTTCAATGATCACGCGCCTTATTGTATGCAACCCAAATAGCTCGTGCCCAGATGCCGAAGTCCACCCGCTAGCGCTTGTGAGTGGCGATACAAGTAACTACTTCAGCCGCAGGCGAAGAAGGCGGTAAGTTTTCAAATTTTCAAATGACTCGCTCGCTACATATTCGATGCTACATCGCTTACCTGGAAAGATCGTGTTTGATTGGCTGATATATTTTCCATGTCTCTGCCTGTAGCAACAGCAACATCGAACGTTGAATTAAATAACTATCGTGCTAATCCGTTCGATGTCGATAATCCTGATCGCTACTTTTATATCCACCGTACTATTTCATTTCCACCTTGACGACTTGGTAGGTTCTGCACGTCTAATTAGGGCTCAATAAAGATACGACACGTAAGCCTCAACAAGATTCGATGTAACAATAATATCACTTCGCGGACTGCGAAGCACGTTTCTTGTCACTCAACATAGTAAGCAAGTAGCACGTGTGCTGGATTGAATAAACACGAGCACACCGGCACACGTAATTCGTTGGATATAAATCTTACGAGTTGCGATCTGTCCCGATGACGATGATAATACCTGTGGCTGTGGCCGAGTGTAGGAAATCAGACACAATATACATAGATTCGCCAAAAGAATATCAAGAATGCACGTGTAGGTGTAAAAAAATGTGAAGTTGTATCGCTATCAATCGGGTAGACGGGGCGTATCAGCGAATATAATATATCACGAATACCTCATTATACCGTAAACTGATGTATATGAGTGATGGATAAACGCGCGATATCGTAGATCATGTGTCAGTCGGTTTTATTGGTGCAGTGTGCCTAAATTTCTCAAGTATGATTTATTTCATCGGTATCGCGGACGAGGTACGTTGTATACACGCTGATGAGGCTCAAGTCGCGGGGCGAGCCCACATCTGCAGGCATGCCGTAAGCATATTGCTAATATGCTATGCGAGTGTGCTAACGAGGCAAGCTTGGTAAAAAGGGAAAAATTCACAAACACGTGATGATAGCCTCTGTTGGGCGAAGAGAGCTGCAGCAATGTTTGCTAAAATGATTGATTAACCGTTGTTAATTGGATAAACATAGCGTATAGATCCTCAGTTATCACTGATTCCTGTTTATTATCAACGGATTACCATCCATTAGGAGTAAATTGATTTTTCGAAATACTCGAGGGGCGACTACCTTGCGTTACACACGTAATCCCTGAGCACGGGTAACGTGAAACGGACTAGCCACCAATTGTTGTAAATGGTTTTTATGGTGGGTGCATTTTTTCGTGCATGGTGCTGTCAAGGTGCGTGAGAATGCTCGTCCAGATACGAACATCGACAAGCATCTCGTAGATACCAATCGAGGTGGAGAGGGTTTTGATACATAATAAGGATTTATCAGAACTGTAATTCAAATTACAGCCACTGCTTACTGGAACCATATATAGAGACACACGGCGGAGATGACGTTGCGATTTTCGCTCGTGTACCATGGTCGCATCTCTTCAGCGGTTCCCGAGAGCGGAACAACATCCCTCACTTCATGGCCTACGCCGCGTGCATTTGGTCAAGGCCTGAAGGCTTGTACCTGACATTACAATAAGATTATTTGAAGATTGATTCATAACTAGCTGTTATGTAATTATCTGAGTAGACTTTTATTGTTTGAAATAAAAGATTTAATCATCAATCGCTGTTGTATGTCACATTTCCAAGCGGGTATCAATTCATATTATAGTTTGTCTTTTGAATTTCTTCAAGTTTAGGTCATTCACAACCTTTTCGTTTCAAATGTTTGGAATTTGGTCTCTCCGCCGTTTTTCTTTACTGTTTATTACAGCACCAGTACATATTTCAATCGTACAACGATAATATCTGGGAGCTGTTCTAACTTTCAATTTGAGGTGTCGGTATTGGCTAAGATTACGAATTACACGCATAACTTAACGATTTCCAATCGAAGACTGTTTTGGTGAAGGTGGGCTTCCAATCGGAGCCCGAGATGAGCACGTGCCCCCGAAGAGGTGGGCATAGATAACATCGGGACCAAGAGGATGCCCATAGGGCGGGTTATCGAACACTCAAGCCCACGAACACTGGGATTTTTACCCAGGGCGATCCAATTGCGTTGTCAGTCGGCGATCGCCTGTTTTATTGTAAGCAACATCCTGATCTGCAGTCGCAATGGCGCTGTTGGCGCGAATCCTGGTTGTAGCCGTGACCATAGCAGTGGTCACCGCTCGTCCAGATTTATCCCGAGGTAAGTTGCAACTTTCCTGCGCGTCCGGCTTATTTCTTTCTGCACTTACCCCCGCCGTTCATCCGGGGTTTGACAATGAATCGAAATCCCAAATTAAACAAACTTGAACCGCACCTCAGTCTCATTTTTTCTAAGAGTTGATCACGTTCATCCGGATCATATCTTGAACAAATACACTGCGTTCTTGAAAATGTCAAAGCTCACACTTTCGAGGGTCACTTGACTCGATTTAATCTTATCAGCAAACTCATGATACATTGTACTTGCATGGATGTGTGCTGGAAACTCTTCAGATCTCACAATCAGCTATGCCATACGATCAACGTCTCGAGTAGAAGTTAATCCTGCGTATACACGTACTTAAATCATCTAAGATCCACACCCGTCAGCTGTTTTTTTGTCTTTTTTTATTAGAACTGTGAGCCGTGCGATGTACAGCCGCCCACTCTCTAAATTCCTTGGAGTGAATATTCACTCCACAAGAGTGAAAATCATGCCAGTGGGACCAGGAGTGACTTCAAAGAGTGAATTTTCACTCCCTGAGAGTGACTATTCACTCGATAAGAGTGAAAAAGTCACTCGTTTAAGAGTGAAAATAGTGCCACTCCAAAGAATTTAGAGAGCATGCAAGGCGAACTACTCGTTCAGACAATTCCAGCTGCAGAGCATTACCTGAGCTGTGGATCAAGAACGCAATTATAATAATGAACGAGCACAATCTTATCACGGATATTGAAAACCTAATTTTTTCTTGCAGAGGACCTTGAGGAGCTAGAGTGGCATCCAACTTTCGAGGATGGCGCCTCATCGGTATTGGGCAGACTTAAATCTGCGGCAGCTCGGGATTCTGCAGACCTTACCGATGAAAAAAGTACGTTAGAGTATAAAGTGATTATATAGGCTGTATACGAACCGTTATTGAAGAATACCAAAATCAATAATTGCTCGCTAGTTCTCAAAATTGATTGTAGACGATACACTTCACATTATGAAGAAGTACAACGCGTAGAATACCACGCGTAACGTGTACCATTGTCCATTACATACCCAACAAGAATAAACAGATTTGAAATGAAATGTATTCTAACACTGTTTCTCGAACTCGAATTAACAGCCACAGCTTATTGGAAGAACAGCGCACAGTCTGCGCTAAAAGAAAAAAGCAAGCGACAGCAAAATACAAACATAGCGAAGAATATCATAATGTTTCTCGGAGACGGCATGTCTATTCCCACTTTGATGGCTGCGCGAACGTACCTGGGACAGCTGAAGGGAAATACCGGAGAGGAGGAGAAATTGCACTGGGAAAATTTTCCATACACCGGGCTTTCAAAGGTAGTTTCGCTGATTCGAGGGGACGGTACATACATTCATAAATGGAAATTCGATAACACTTTTCTCCCAGACCTACTGCGTGGACAGGCAGACTCCTGACTCGGCCTGTACAGCGACGGCGTATCTGACCGGAGTTAAGACCAACTACGGGACGATAGGAGTTAACGCCCAAGTTTCTCGCGGTGACTGCGAAGCCATGACTGACACCGACAATCACGTATCTTCCATCGCTGAATGGGCCATGGACCACGGAAAGTCAGCTGGCATCGTGACCACCACAAGGGTAACGCACGCCTCACCCGCTGGCACGTATGCAAATACCGCCAATAGAAATTGGGAGAGCAACGCCAACGTAGAGAGCTCTGGTTTCAATGCCTCAGTCTGCAAGGACATTGCCGCTCAGCTCGTTACCGAGCGCCCTGGCAAGGATTTCAAGGTAAATCGACTTTACCTCGTCCTGTGGACCGAGCGAAGAGGTACGAGGGTTGACTGACGGAAATATTTTTCAGGTCATTCTTGGAGGCGGTCGTCGTGAGTTTATCACAACTACGACTACCGACGACGAGGGCGACGTAGGGGAAAGGACGGACGACGTTAACTTGATCGAAACCTGGAAGCAGGACAAAGCCGACCGCAACGGCTCTCACAGTTACGTGTGGAACAGACAGGGCCTCCGCAAGATCATCGACAACCCCGAAGACGTCGACTACGTCCTGGGGCTTTTCGAGGCATCCCACTGTCAGTATCACGCGCAGGCGACGGCGGAAACCGAACCGACGCTGGCGGAGATGACCGAAGCGGCGATTAAGATCCTCCAGAAGGACAAAAACGGGTTCTTCCTCTTCGTCGAGGGTAAGTCGCGGGGCGATGGATTCAGTGACGAATCCGGCAAGTTTTTATCCGCATGCATTTTTTACAGGAGGACGCATCGATCACGCTCATCATAGTACTTACGCGCACCTCGCCTTGGACGAAACGGTCGAATTTGCGGCTGCGGTTCGCCTGGCCGACGAGCAGACTGACGAAAGCGACACCCTGATCGTGGTGACATCTGACCATGCCCACGTGATGTCCGTGTCCGGATATCCCACTCGTGGCAACGATATCTTCGCAGTAGCGTCTACGGGAACCGACGGTCTACCGTACACAACCCTCGGCTATGCCAACGGACCTGGATACAAGACACCCGTAAACAGCACCCGATACGACATCAGCAACGACGATCTGAGTAAGACAGTACCTGTTTCTTGAACTGCGATTGTTTTGGATAACTCGGATTTTTGTACAGCTGCTTTGAAATACCGCTACCCGTCGATGGTGCCACGCAGTTCTGAGACCCACGGTGGAGACGATGTTGCCATATTCGCTCGAGGACCTTGGTCGCATCTCTTTAGCGGAACCCTCGAGCAGAACAACATCCCGCACTTCATGGCCTACGCCGCATGTATCGGCGACGGTCTGACGGCTTGTACGTGACACTGCCACTGGATCAGGGGACGTTTTTGGCACTACTTCCCAGACAGCACACACGTTGCACCGAATGTTGCAGCAACGTTGCTGCAATCTTACAACTCCGTATAACGTTGCAGCAGCATTGCGTGCTGTCTGGGTTGTAAAGTTCGCCTCTGCGCGCCTTCCTAATCACACCCCAGGCGCTATTCGAAGTGGCATTAACCTGAAGATGACCGGCCATGCTCCGGTCAAAACGTCGTCAATAATAAAAAAGTTTTTCGTAACCGCAAATGACTGTTACACCCATGAACCTCTACACTCGATTATCTACAACCGTCAAGAAACTCTTCTAATCTTCTAACTACTTGTACAGAAAAAAAAAACGATACTATTTAAATTTAACTAGCCAAAATGCTGACTGAATATTCGTGACATGTTCCCATCCCATACGTTCGTCTCTCATGCTGTATTCGTGTCATCATAATCCCTTAATCGCAATGACGAAAGAAAAACAACCGATATGGATCAGCTATCACTTGTCCTCTTCGGCTGTATAATGTTTATTAGTACAAGGTGGAGTGCTATAATATTATCGCAACGGCAAAAACACTGGTGGGCAGATAACAACTCGGACTTGTGGATGAAGACCCACTGTCAAGTCGGATCTTCGTTTTGGGCGAACCGTGGTCTCAGTCGTAGATCACTCATAGGGTTTGAACCATCGCTCTGATCTCCAGTTGACATGGTGTCGATTCTGCTGATCCTCGTAGTCACCGCGACTGTAGCGGTAGTCACTGCTCACCCAGACCTATCTCGAGGTAAACACTACAGAATTCGTGTATTTGCATTCACTTGTTAGTTTTACAATCGGTATCTCCGTCTTCCAGCTGGATACCGTCCATTGTTTCATCGTATAATAAAGTTTCAACGTTGATTCGTCTGTTTTTCGTCGTAACGACGGCTGTTATTTTCGTCTATTATTTTCGTCATGTAACTACGTCTGTATCTAGGCCCTGATTTCTGACACATTTGTTGATTTTACAAGCCGGTAACTATGTCAGTATCTAGGTAATGATTCTTTACATTAATTCTCTCTACGTGTGAGGTGCGAAGCACCGAAAGGTGAGGCGCGTAGCGCCGAGTGGGGTTGGCGAAGCCCCTACTAATATAAAACAATCAATTATTTGTGATTTGAGTGAATTGAATTGAAAATTTTGCATCAAGTATCTAATGGTTTCTCTGTATATGCTTCTTGCACAATAGTCAAGATCATAATCTTTCGATTACCTCGAACGAGTGTAATTGTCCGTAAAAAGTGTACCGATCGCAGTGTCGCAAGGTACACTTGACACTTTATTTTATCGGCAAACATGCGATAGATTCTACTTGGAAGTGCACTAAAAACGTTTCAGCCAGAGCTGGTTTGAAATTCGGTTGTATCCGCCCGCATGATTTTGTTGTAATCGCCCACATGACTGTATCGGGGTTTCGGAATTTGCCTACGTCACCGATAGGTATATTATCTGAAGCTGTTCACTAGAGCACTGGACACTAATTACCTGTGTCAAACATGTCCCCTTGAAAAAAATACCGCTGACACGTTAATCAGATAGAATTTGATGAGGGAATTGGACTGCAGATGAGAATAAAGAACTAGGATTGTGAAAACCTTTCTTTTCTATAGAGGATCTCAAAGAACTACGGTGGCATGCAACTTTCAAGGATGTCGCCTCCGCAGGATTAGAGAGATCTGACTCACTGGCGGGTCGAATCGCAGCTGCGGATCTTACCGATGAATCAAGTAAGTTCGCTTACGGCCAAGCTACTGAAGATTTTATCATTTGTGAGCTCAAGGTATAACATGGAGAATCGTTGATTCGGGTATGAGTTGAAATGAAACTTTTTCGCAAAAGCCTACCAACAAGAATTCTTTGTTCAAAATTAGCTACCTATCAAAGGATTGCAATAAGATACAACTGCAGCCAAGTAAACACGCGTGAAAAATCAAAATTTACAAATCAATAGATAGACCATCGTTAAACCTGACTAAGAGATCGATCAATCGTTAAATACAGACGCGTTTAATCGTTTTATTGGACCGATCACATACGAGTCACATCATAAAACTCGTAAATTTACTACGGTTTCTTCAACTCACCCCGACAGCCACGGAGTATTGGAACTACAACGCACAGTCTGCGCTCAAAGAGAAGCACAAGCAGCAGCAGAATACTAATGTAGCTAAAAATGTGATAATGTTCATCGGAGACGGCATGTCCATTCCGACTTTGATGGCTGCACGAACCTACCTGGGACAACTGAAGGGAAATACTGGAGAGGAGGAAAAGTTGCACTGGGAGAATTTTCCCTACACTGGATTTTCAAAGGTAGTTCCTCTGGTTTGAGGCGTCAATGGTTCGGTCTTGATGCCCTCGTAGATTAGAATTCTCTAATGCTCCGTGACCGCACCACTTTTTTCCCAGACGTATTGCGTGAACGCGCAAACTCCGGACTCCGCGTGTACAGCAACCGCTTATCTGACCGGAGTAAAGACAAACGATGGGACGCTCGGAGTGAACGCCAAAGTCCCGTACGGGGACTGCGAAGCCATGACCAACACCAGCAACCACTTGACGTCCATCGCTGAATGGGCTTTGGATCGCGGAAAGTCAGCTGGCATCGTGACCACTACAAGGGTGACGCACGCCTCTCCTTCAGGCGCGTATGCAAATACTGCCAGTAGGAATTGGGAGTGTGACGCCGATGTGAAGAGTTCTGGCTTCGATGCCACCGTCTGCAAGGACATTGCCGCTCAGCTCATGACCGAACGACCCGGCAAGGACTTCCAGGTACGTCGGTTCGGTCCCTCGACGTTTTCTTATCCTACCGATACACGAGCGTATTTCCCAGGTTATCCTGGGAGGTGGTCGCCGCGAATTTCTCCCCAACACGACTATCGACGACGAAGGAAGCTACGGGTATCGCGAGGACGAGGTCGACCTGATCGAAACCTGGAAGCAGGACAAAGCCGACCGCAACGGCTCTCACAGTTACGTGTGGAACAGACAGGGCCTCCGCAAGATCATCGACAACCCCGAAGACGTCGACTACGTCCTGGGGCTCTTCGAGGCATCCCACTGTCAGTATCACGCGCGGGCGACGGCGGAAACTGAACCGACCCTGGCGGAGATGACCGAAGCGGCGATTAAGATTCTCCAGAAGAACAGCAACGGGTTCTTCCTCTTCGTTGAGGGTAAGTCACAGGATTGCGGATTTCGCGTTGATTGGTCGAAATCTCTAGAGTAACGTGTGATGATCCGTTTGCCTGCGAACGAACAGGAGGACGCATAGACCACGCTCACCACGACACCTACGCACACCTCGCCCTGGACGAAACTGTGGAGCTAGCGGCTGCGGTTCGCCTCGCCGACGAGATAACCGACGAGAGCGACACCCTGATCGTGGTGACATCCGACCATGCTCACGTGATGTCCGTGTCCGGATATCCCGCCCGTGGCAACGATATTTTCGGCGTCGCTGGTACGGGAACCGACGGTCTTCCGTACACAACCCTCGGCTATGCCAACGGACCTGGATACAAGACACCCGTGAACAGCACCCGATACGACATCAGCACCGACGACTTGAGTAAGATATCGCCGAGCTTTTCAAGCTTCGACTCAGATCGCACTGAATAACCCCAATCATTCTACACACTTTAGCTTCTTTAACCTACGAATTCCCGTCAATGGTGCCACTCAGTTCTGAGACTCACGGTGGAGATGATGTCGCGATCTTCGCTCGGGGTCCTTGGTCGCATCTCTTCACCGGAACTATGGAGCAGAACAACATCCCTCACTTCATGGCTTATGCCGCCTGCGTCGGTCGAGGTCTTACGGCCTGTACGTAACGGCCCCTCGGGCCCTCGATTCGGTTCCCCCGAAGCCAGGCCGATTTCGGAGCGTTCGAATGGACTGTTTGCGAGTGAACAAAGATTGTTTGAAATAAGAGATGTAATAAAATATAATAAATACCGAATAAAAACTAGTCTCGTTTATTCTAATCATTTTAATTGATCGAAACCGATCACGGATCACCTCATTTCTCCTTATCATTGAAAAATCGTGCGATTAACCTGCGGTTTGACGAAGCCACGATTAAAAACCACTTTTGTCTGTACATTCATTAGCGTTATCTTTCGATGTAATATATCATACTGCATACATACATGTACAATCGGGTCACTGTTCTGGGGCTTGTCTACTTCTGGTGATCGGTGGGTAAGCACCTGTTTGCCTTTATCTGTAAAACACTGATCGAGCTCTCAAAATTTGATATGTAGGTATATAATATTTGTCGACTATGGACTATCATTTACTTAGCTAATAAAAGTTCAACTCCGGAAATATGTTTTCTGCTGCAGGGGTAAAAATCGACCAACGAATTAGCATGGCCCGTATCACTGATGAAACCAGAAGGTTCAGTTATTGGGATGATCGCGATTCGCGATGTTATCGAACTCGTGATAAGAGGAATAATTATTTGGTTCAGTGATTCAATCTGCCGCTTTATCATCGTGAATTATTTGATTATATCTGGAGGTTGATTTATAATTGACAACGTTATTCGCAATATTTGGCTGACCGTAGGGGATTCGAGGATAATTTAACGACCGTTGTAAAACTGAATTTGGACAGGTGGCGGAAGTTGGACAATGTTTCATCAATATCAGCCGATCAGCGTCAAAGGGTCTGACAGTGATGGGAAACGTCCCTGAATATTTTGATCCGATAAGATTAGTGTGCCGATTGCGCTGAATCGGGTAGCGTTGGTTGTCACACTGTCGCGAATCGGAAGCGCTGTTTATCAGTTCTTCGAACGTATTATATAGGATGATGAAAAACCGTCTCCGCTCGGACATATAATGAAGAGAATCGTTCTCGAGTTCCGGGGGACGTAGAGTATCGCCAGCTCGTTCCACCGAGATGAATATCGCCACTGCAAACGGCATTGTCTTCGTTTGGGCAATTATTTTCACTTCAGATAAATGAAAAAATTTACATGCATGCTTTACCATCGATGCCATCGCGGTTATTGTCACGATTATTAGTGGCCACGGATGTGTAATTTGCGTATAATTCTCTCCACAAAAGTGTTTTTCATTCTCTCTCGCTCTCTTGTTTATACGACTGTAATATTTTCGCCACCGTCATTGTGTATTTTTCTGCGTAATTGTTCGAGGTCCTGAAGGAGTCATTCTCGAGGATCTAAAAAATTCGGTACATAGATACAGTCGGACCCCATGCGCCTTGCCACGCAAAGTTTAGCACTTACGAGTTTTCTGCGCATCTATTATACCCGGGACTGACGACTGGCCCGCGATACGCGTCACACGGTAACCGGTGATAGCTGCATATCGTACATTCGTATGCTCCAACAAACACATGCAATCGGTAACTGAACTGCGTGTGATCCGTTCCATACTGAAAATCCACTGGTTGTCTTTTCACGCGAGGAAAGGTGGAACGGGAGCCGTGGCCGTTTGCGTAATGCAATTTCGATGCAATTAGGCAGAAATGCGATCGTCGACCGCAGCTGATATCCAGTACCCGGTGTCCCCTGATTTTCAATCAATCTTGAAACGTTGTTTGACCTTCGTATTCATTAATCCACTCGGAACGGGTTTTGAAAGTATCCTCGTTAATTACGTGACTGTATAAGTAATTTGGGCAAGGAATGCGGTTCAGATGAGGTGGCCACGTCATTCGACACTCGAGCGAATTAGGTTTATATTATGTATGCGGAAATCAGCTCTGGTTATACATTTAAGCCTGAATAGTTGAACAGGTATTCCCCAGATCATCCATCACGTAAGGGTATCGGGAGAAATCCGCCTCCCTGCAGCCCCATTACTATACTTGGACAAAGGTGGGTAAAAGACGAAAAGAGCCCATTGGCTGCGTGAACGAGGGTTATATGAGAACACAAGCCTCGGTTCAATGTGTGATCTACATGAACTATTAGTACCTATACTGGCTGGCTATAAACTCAGAGCAGGTGAATTCGACTTTCTCATTTTTGGCCGAGGCTGGATTCGGGCTAAATGAATGTGAACGTAAAAAACTTGCGTCCAACTGATCTTTCTAATCCAACAAAAAGTAAATAGGAAAGTCTCAATTCACCACATCGCACGTGCGTCGTGTTAGCTCGTGGGAAGAACGATCGATCAAGTTCGCGCATCTGAAATAACAAAGTTCCATCGTAGACATGTCCGCTAACCAAATATTTTCTGTCAAATATGGAACACACTCGGGTCTATATTATTTCTCATATTCCACCTCGATATGTCAATGAAATGTAATGAAAACGATTGTCTCGCTGTGAAATCGTTCATGTGAGTTGAAAAAAAAATACCTGGAATGAATATCGGTAAGGTGGATGTTGTAAGACAATCCTATAATCAGAAATAAGAGTGCAATTATTGCCGATCGTAGACCGACTGGGTGCAGTATCTTGTATGTATGTCGGCCTTGCATTGTGTTTTATGGATGTCTCACGATTGCAGCGGAAGGTGTAAAGCAACAGAAACATATTCCGCACACAAATCTGCACCGTATATCGTTATAAAAATACCGTATCATTAACCACGGGTACCCACGTCGTAAGACCCTCGATCCTAATCTCGTTCTTCGTTTCGTCACTCACATGACCTTGGACGATTTCCCGCGTAATTTGAAATTCAGGGTTTAATCATTTCACACGCGTGTTACTCGAAATGGATAATGACAGGCTGAAACGTAGCTGCTATTGAATTGAAACCGTACACGAGCACATCCGTTGCGCAAAGAATAGAACGAGAAAAAATTGTTTACAACCCGAACAATGAGGTCGGAGTAACAATAAAAGAAGAAGAAAAGTTTTATTTTCGAATTCCCCGAGAGGTATTCACGGCACCGTAATTGTCGTGTACGGGTGTCGGATTAGCGGAGTAACGGAATTGCAAAAAGGTGGCAAAAAATTAATTAACAAAGAGACGTCAGGTCGCCGGGGTCCCGTGGTGGCGGCAAATATCCCTTCCTCGTCCTGTACGACCTCAAAGTTTGCCAACCGCGGGGGATTCCACTCATGCTTCCTCCGTACACTCACACTTTGAGACTTTTACTCACCAACTTTTCAATTTTTATCCAATTACGGCTGGAGTCTAGATGTAATGACCAATGGCAAGCTAAAAGCACGCTATGCCGAAGCCTGCTTAAACTACGCGGTGTGAGCCGGGCTCTAGACAGTCAGTAGTTCGACTTTGACAGAACCCGATCAGCCTCTCCAACATGAGGCAGGTCGTCCACGTCGTCTAGCGCTTGATCGGTTGTGCTTCTTTAACAAGCCGCAAATCCAATTGAAAAAGCGAAAGTGGACAATCGGCAAGGGACGTTAGTAGGCTCGGAATAGATTTGTGATTGATCTTCCGTCTTATTTTGACATTGCGACTTGTGTCGATCCAAATCATCATGGTCGTGCCAAAGGTGTGTAGTAATGAAAATCGATTTAAGGAAATGACCGGCATTCAAATTTCATGTTGTGAAGTGAATCACGATCCTCTGCCTCCGAATTTCTATTGTGGATAGTATATGAGGCTATGCACGAGGATAATGGAAGGGTAGTTGATTTAGAAAAAAAAAACATTCCGCGGATGCAATCGCGGTTGTGCAACGTGCGCGAAAACTCTCCATAAATATAGGTACCTGCATATTCGCATGCTGAGAAATTTATCGCTTCAACTTTGTATGATATATCGTCGACCACTTACTTGGTACAGCATCGACAATCTCCACAACTGCGGTAACAAGGCTGGCATTGAAATTAGAAAGTGTCCCAGTGAGCTCCGGCGATCCGATCTGCACGATGCAGATTCCGTCTATATTCCCTCACTCTTGACTAATTGTCAAAACTCGCGGCGGACAGTTTGCAATTCGACTGTATGGGATTCGATTCCATGAGAATCTCAAAAACACTGCCCAACCAATGAATCCTTTCGATCAGAATTCTAGAGGAACCGAAGGTTATTCATTGCCTGGTGATAGTAGTCATAAATTATGAAACGTATAAAGTGAATGTCAGGCAAGCCACCAGCGCCGGACTTTGTCAGACAAAACGAAACTCACAACCATAATTCCGACTCACACGTCAACTTTGCAGAATTCTGTAATGAATCCCACGCGCGGAAAGCACGACACCCCTAACTTGAACAAAAAAATGTCAGATTTTCTTTTTCGATCCAGGATGGACGGCAGAACCCCACCTTCGTCGGTGACGACGGCAAAGTCACAGTTCTGGGCCAGGTGAGTCGATGGCAATTTTTTATTCACCAGTCCCGGAGGCCAGTGATCAATTAGGTGTAACGTATTCCAGGACATTGGAAGGAATTACGGTAACGACGTCTCGAATTTCGACCGGGAACTCTACGACGAGAGGGAGCTGCCCAGGACGCCGAAAGAACAAATGGTACTATTTTTCATCAATTTTCTTGTTATACGGTCAATATCCTACCACGGTTTCAGACCGTAGCAGAGGACGGCAATGCCGAAAGAGCGACCTGGGGAAACGGTCTCGAGTTCCTGATGTCGTGCATCGCGATGTCCATCGGACTCGGCAACGTCTGGCGTTTCCCGTTCACGGCGTACGAAAACGGCGGCGGGGCTTTCCTGATACCGTACATAATCGTACTCTTCGTGGTCGGCAAGCCGTTCTACTATCTGGAAATGATAATGGGCCAATTTACGAGCAGGTCGTCGGTCAAGATGTGGGCACTCGCGCCCGGGTTCAGAGGCGTCGGCTGGGCGCAGATGTTCTCGATGGTAGCCGTCGGGACTTACTACTGCTCGCTGATGTCCTTGACGCTCTTTTACCTCCTGCAAAGCTTCAATGCCGAACTCCCTTGGTCGACCTGTCTCGACGAATGGGAGAGCTGCGTGGACTCGGTCAAGTCGAACCGTTCCGTGGTCAGCGGCAACGGAACCATGAGGAGCTCCGCGGAGCTCTACTTCACGTGAGTCGTGGGTCATCCTCGATGACCGTCGATCGCCCGTTCGAATCGGAAATTCATTTCAAACTTCACCGCAGCAAGACGGTCCTGAGGGAGAAGGAGAACATCAACGACGGAATCGGACTCCCGGACTGGCGGCTGACCCTGTGTCTGCTGGTGGCCTGGTGCTGCATATTCGGTGTGCTAGCCCGGGGAGTCAAAGGGTCTGGCAAGGCGGCGTACTTCCTGGCGATATTCCCCTACGTGATCATGATCGCGTTGCTCATCAGAGCCGTGTCCCTCGACGGGGCGATAAACGGGATAATCTTCTTCATAAAACCCAACTGGGGAAAGCTCTTCGATCCTAACGTCTGGTACGCCGCGGTCACGCAGTGCTTCTTCTCCCTTTCCGTATGTTTCGGCGGAGTGGTCATGTACTCCTCGTACAACGAGTTCGATCACAACATTTACAGGTGAGTTGTAACGCACCCTGCTCCTGGGAAAGTACTCGGGAAAGTAATCATCCTCGTCCTTCAGAGATGCGATGGTCGTTACCACCTTGGACACGTTCACCAGTCTCATGGCAGGCTTCACGATATTCGGTATACTGGGCAATCTTGCGCACGAACTCGGCACCGAGGACATCAGCAAGGTCGTCCGAGGCGGTACTGGTCTGGCTTTCATATCGTATCCTGACGCCATCGCCAAGTTCTCGGTACTTCCTCAGGTATGACGCGACCGCAGCCCTTGGTTGATCTCCGGCATTAACGATCGATAAGCTGACGGATTAATGTCGCCAAGGTTGCTTCCAGGCCTTTTCCTTCCTGTTTTTTCTCATGCTCTACGTCCTCGGTATCGGAAGCGCCATTGCTCTGGCCGGAGGGATCAACACCGTGATATGCGACCAGTTCCCGACCTGGAAGCACTGGCACGTCGTCCTCGGGACTTCGTTGTTCGGCTTCTTCGTCGGTACGGTATACTGCACTCCGGTTAGTATCCTCGGTGAATCACACATTGATCGGTATTGTCACCCTGGACGCCCTGCTCTCTAAATTTGGATCAGTGAATAATCACCGATTCGCAGTGAGTTTCACTGATTCAGATTGAGAGAGTGCTCATCCCTTCTCATTTGTTACAACCTCCGCGATCAGGGTGGTCAGTTCGTACTGCAGCTGGTCGACTTCTACGCTGGATCATTCATCGTGTTCGTGCTCGCCACGTTCGAGGTCACGGGTATATTCTGGGTCTACGGGCTGGAAAACTTCTTGGACGACGTTGAGTTCATGCTGAGCCGAAGGCCGTCGGTATACTGGAGGATCTGCTGGGGTATTGTCACCCCGGTTCTACTGACCGCGATATTGATTTACACTATCGCGATCATGAAGCCACTCGAGTACAGCGGTATCGCGTACCCGGACAGTGCCTACAGTGAGTTATCGTCGCCGAACAATATCGAGAGTCCGATAAAAGGCCCTCTATTGATTAATGAACACATTTTTCAGCTGCTGGATGGCTCCTCATGACAGTCGGTGCTATTCAAATCCCGCTCTGGATGGGAATAACGATAATCTCGAAACGGGATCTCGGCTTACCCGAAGTGCGTTGTCTCTTCTTACAGTCTTATTCTTTTTGCGCTTCATATTCGAAACCATACCTTACAACTATAGTTGCCGTATTCCGATACTTTCAGATGATCATTGCCGCCTTCGAGCCCTCGAAGCAGTGGGGACCGAAGAATTCAGCGCGTCTCGCTGCCTGGCATGAATTCAAAGAATGCGCGAGGAAGAGGCGCGCCGAGAGAACGGCCTCGAAACCAAAGCAAATACTGTACGTTCTATTAGGACGCGAGGACAAACTTTGATCAAGATATCGCTGCAGGGTGGAATGTTACCGGATCGCCGATTAGCTGCACAATTACCTAGCACTTGGCATTTTACGTTTTTTGTTACTTATGTCACACCCAAGCACCAGTTTTTGATAATGAAAAATACCAACAGAATTGTTTGAAAAACTTCGTGCAATCATAAATCTCGATTATCCAGAGTCTCACATAGGACATGTAATTTCATTTTTCTATACTATTTTGTAAGGACATTTTTCGAAATAAGTGCACAACTGATGCGAGTTATTTCTCTACAACGTTGTTACGTAGTACGAGTACAAGTAATTCCCGTTATATTGAGCGATAATTCACGGCTACACATGTATGGTTCGCGAATGTGTGTCGATCAGTATTCTCCCGCGTCGTGTAAAATATACCTAAGATCGATCTTGTAGAAAAAAAGAAAACAAAAATAATACGGCATAGCAAAGTAAAGAAGAGACCGATTGAATCCGTAAATTGTCATTAAGCTCTATACCTATTCCATATTTCATATGCCTCGGAAAGGTCATTTCCTTTCAGCGGCATAGTGCGAGATCCCTAGTCAGCTTCGTACTCGATATAGTCCCAATCCTCCGGAAGCTCTTCGTCCTCTTCATCTACTTCGGAAACGTTGGGTTCGACGGTTACCTGTACCAAACATAATAAAACTAGAATCATTTACAAACTCGATGCTCGGATAAATTTACGTCGTACCTTCACCCGACGTCTTTCCCTCTCCTTATCAAGTTCAGCGTCTAATTCCTTCTGTCTTTGAGCCCGTTCCTCACATATCTGCAACGAATATGATCGATCCCTTATGAGATTCTCGGTCTCCTAACGTTCGGTAAGTCAATAAGAATATCATGTACCTTGTAGTTGAGGAGCCAGTGGCCGAGATACTCGGCTGGATTCCAGGGCTTTTTACTCACCACGTCACTCAGGCCCTTGGTCAATGGGTTCCTGAAGTGATTCATCAAGTAGAAACCATCGGCGGTCATGTACTCGTCGTAGGACGACGGCAACGACGAACAGGATTCTTCCGACTCGTCGCTCCGCTCGATATTCTGATCCAGCCTTTTCCAAATTCCAAACAACTCCGCTATCTCGTCGTCGGTCATCCCCAGCGCCTTCAACAGCCTGGAAAACATCGAGCAGTTTGACCCCCTCATTCCATGAATTCAGAGATTTATACCTGATTGTTTCGTCCGTTAGACCGAACGAGAGAATCCTGTTGATCAAGTCATCGCTTATACCTTTACTCCGAAGTAGAAGGGCAAGATCGTTTCCAGGAGTACCTCGAGGCTCTCCGTCGCTGGCGATCAACTTCAGGAGCCGCATAGCGGCATCTTTCTTACCCGCATCTTCGAACAGCTCCTTGCCGTCGGCCCCGAAAATCTCACCGTCCTTGATCCTCCGTAAATCATCAGGATCCACACCTGACAATCTCATCAATTCGATCTGGGACCGTGTTCAAATTTCAGCACGACATGGATCGTGGAATTTTCGAATTCGCTCACCTCTCGATCGCTACTTCCATCCAGCAGAGACAACGAGGAGAGAAGCATCTGTCGCAGCTGCCTCTTCGTGTAGGGCCCGGCTGACACTGCAACGTGGGGTCCAGTCTTCTCCAGGACCACCTTTTCCGGTACTCGACGATCATTGAGAGCCATGTTTCCACGGGTGTAACGAAAACGTCAAACTCCTGCACCGGTCTTTCGGTGATCTAGGTTAAAGCAAACAGAACAATGGCGACTGGTGGTCGTTCGATACAGTGAATATGGCGTGAAATCCTCCCGTCACGCTAGTTGTATTTTTTTACGCTTCCATTTCCACATGCGACGGTAAAGTTGAGACGATTCGTGCGGTTGACAAAGAGTGAGCTGTTATCGTGGTAAACTACGCGCTCGTCGCGTTCTCGCGAACCACGGAATGATTAGCCAGATAAGCGTTGTGCCTCGAGTTATGCGCCTCCCGAACTTGGCGAGCAGTAGACCGTAAGGTAGCCGTGCAAGAGTGTGCAGATTTTCGACGAGTCGTGTGTTCATGTACCGGAACATCTTCCGCAAGGAAGTCCGTCGCTTACGAAGGAGCCAGAAGGCTGAGAGGGTAAGAAATCGGGAATCTATGTTTTCTCTCGCGTTTCGATAAATTTCGGTTTCATTCTTTGAAAAGTAGTCGATGCATAATAATTGCGGAGTTTCATTGCAATCGATGACAGAGAAATTACTTTCTGCGCCGAATTTGCCGAAAGAACGTTATGTATTCTGAAAAAGTTTCAAACTTTTCATGTCTAATCTATGATGCATTGGTTGGTTTACAAACGGTTGAGAAGCACTGTGTGGTTGTATCTATCTGGATCAAAAAACTTGGTGACAATTCTGGGTTGTCATCGAAACCAGAACGCAGGAGATATAAGTTGAATCAGATAAATCGAATCGACTGGCGCGTATGATTGTCGCAGAATCCGAACACGAGATTGATAATTTCGACTGTCGGAGGGTTGGAAACGATGGGGAGTTTTCCGATTCAGTAGCTCTGAGGATAACCGTAGTATTATTATTATTACGTACCAATTTCGAACGTACAGTAGTCGCATCTACTACGGCGTTAATCTGTGGGCATGCGGACGTGTTACAAAGCGTAGATGAATCAAAATCAAGACGGAATGATCGATCGGTGTGCTGATATCATACTAGGTGCTCAGACATGTGTGATAATCCCTGCGGTAGCGTCACCACCTACCACCTGAGTACCGAAACCCGTTGTACATTAACCGAATATACTACTCTATACCTCGCCTAATTTAACATCATAAATTTGTTATCGACGCGTCCGCAAACATCGCACACTAGAGGCACACGTGGTGTCTGCAACCTTGATTGGCCAACCTGTTCATACATAACTGTATGAACATAAACGGATAAAAACAGAATATTTGAATCGTAGCCGTAGCTCTCATCTTGACAGGGTATAAGGTCAGCGCGTGCGTCAATTATGACATTGGCCCGTCGCTGATAACAGAAAACAAAAGAAAATTAACAGAAGCCTAAAGTTAAGAAAGACCCGTGGAATTTTTTATTTATTTTTTCCTCTTCTTCTATACAGTTATTCGGCACTGCCGATGTACCCTAACCCGTGGAATTTGTCTCCTTTTTCACTTTCTTCTGCAACACTATAGGAATCGAGTCCCGAGTTGTGTCAACTACGGTTCGTCCGCAGAGAATGAAAATGAACGGCGCGGAAAACCTCGGGTACGAAGAGGAGTCGGTGAGCGATGGCTCTAATAAGCGGCCTGCGGTCGGCACGGAAGTGGATGCACCGTCGGATGCGGTTCAGCCGCAGAGAAAAACCTGGGGCAACAACGTCGAGTTCCTGATGTCCTGCATAGCGTTGTCGATCGGTTTTGGTAACGTGTGGCGGTTCCCGTTCACCGCGTACGAAAACGGGGGCGGTGCCTTCCTCATACCGTACATAATCGTCCTGCTCCTTATCGGCAAACCATTTTACTACATGGAGATGATACTCGGTCAGTTCTGCAGCAATTCCCACATCAACATCTGGGCATTATCGCCAGGCTTCCGAGGTAGGTACGTACACGTTTTCCAGGTACCCACGCTCCATTGACCTTCGATCCATTACGCTCGGTCACTCTGATCCCTGGTTTCCAGGCGTCGGGTGGGCCCAGATGTGTTCCCTGACTATCCTCGCGACATACTACTGCTCTTTAATGGCACTGAACTTGTTCTACTTATTCGCATCCTTTTCCACGGTATTGCCTTGGGCTTGGTGTCGCGAGGAATGGGGTGAGAATTGCGTCGATTCCGGGACGAGCCGAAGCTCGACTGGACAAAATAACGAGAGCGTTGCAATGTCACCCCGAGCGGAAGACCAGCTGAGTTCTGCGGAACTGTACTTCAGGTGCGCTCTCCAAGTACAAGACAGAAGTGTACGAACGAACGAGGGAACTTTTTCATCCTCTGATTTTCAGAAAGGAAGTCCTCAAGGAATACGACACCATAGATTACGGGATTGGTTTGCCGGACTGGCGTCTGACCCTCTGCCTATTTGGGAGCTGGTTTTGCATCAGTCTGGTGCTTTCGCGGGGGGTGAAAAGCACGGGAAGAGCATCTTACTTCCTGGCCATCTTTCCCTACGTAATCATGATCGCACTTTTGATCCGAGCAGTGACTCTCGAGGGCGCCGTGAACGGCATCCTTTTCTTCGTCACGCCCAACTTCGGAAAGCTTTTAGATCCTCAGGTCTGGTACGCGGCTATAACCCAGTGCTTCTTCTCCCTCTCGGTCTGCTTCGGCTCGATCATAATGTACTCGTCGCACAACGAATTTAGGCACAATATATACAGGTGAGCGAGCGTCGAAGGGAAGTCCGGTGGTACAAATTTATCCAATTTACTAAACTCGATCGAAACAGAGACGCGCTGATCGTGACGAGCCTTGACACTTTCACCAGTATGATGGCTGGATGCACGATCTTCGGCATTCTGGGGAACTTGGCTCACGAATTAGGCAGCACGGACATCAGCACCGTGGTTCGCGGTGGTACCGGACTCGCCTTCATCTCCTATCCGGACGCAATCGCAAAGTTCACCTTCGTGCCGCAGGTACGTATCTCGATAGAACTCGACGAGTACGAGCGACAGTTTTATGCGAACGCTCTCCCCTCTGCCCTCTGATCCTGCAGCTCTTCGCCGTCCTGTTCTTCACCATGATGTTCGTACTCGGCATCGGAAGCGGCGCCGGAATGAGTTCGGGAATCGTCACGGGCATTTGTGATCAATTCCCTAATCTCAAGCGTTGGAAAGTCATGGTTTGCGTCGTTCTCGGTGGATTCGCGATCGGGACGATATACGTCACGCCGGTAAGTTATCTCTCCGAATCCCGTCACCCTCCGGAACTCACGGTGTAGCGTATTTTCTCAGGGTGGTCAGTTCATCCTGACCCTGGTCGACTACTACGGCGCATCGTTCATCGTTTTTATACTAGCAACGTTCGAAATAATCGGTATCATGTGGGTCTACGGTAAGCGAACATGGTGCCTCAGCCGCCATAGGGCGAACCACGTACGTGTATATAGAATGTCATTTTGGCCTGATCGTTTCAGGAATGGAGAACTTCCTCGACGACGTAGAGTTCATGCTGAGCAAGAAAGCTGGCATCTACTGGCGCCTTTGCTGGTGCATAATCATACCCATCACTCTGATAATTATCTTCATCTACACCCTAGTTGAGATGGAACCGTTGACGTACGGCGACATAGACTTACCGGCGAGTGCCCATGCCGCCGGATGGACCCTGATGGCCCTCGGCGTATCACAGATCCCGATTTGGATGCTGGTCGCTTTGCTAAAGAACAGAAAATTGCCGGCCAAGGATGTAAGCGTAGCAGTAGGCTGAAAATAGAAACCTGAATCTGTATACCCTGAATACCCATATCGATTCACCTACGTAGATGGTGGAAACCGCCTTCCGGCCAACACCCGCCTGGGGACCTCTGCTCTCACATCATCGTAGGGATTGGGTTTTGTTCAAAGATGGAAAGGCTAAGCTCAGAGCGAACAGGACGGGATTCTGGGTCAGAGAGAAGGTGCGCGTGCTGTTTGCCGTAGAATCAACACCAACCAAAAGTACTGCAGTCTATCCACCACCGCCACCGCCACCGCCACCGCCCAAGTTTTGATCGAGTCACAACAAAGAACAGACAAATATAATGGAATATTCATTACATCGAATCAAGTTATGTCATTGATAAAAAAAAATTTTTCATTATCTTTAATAAAAAAAAAAAAAAATCCAAAAAATACATACAAATTTCGGTGAACGTATTATTTTTGAATATTCGGAGTACACATATTGTACTAAAAAATCTTTCGTCTAGTCATCTGTAGGATACAATGATCGCTTACATATTCTCACGGTTGTCATATGACAGGCCGTAGCTGATCTTATTTGAATAAATATATCGTTAATGCATTTAATTTGTACAAGTTTGCTTTCGTTTTTGTGTAATCCATTATTATTATTATTATTACCATTATATTTATCATTATTATTTCTATTTCCGTTCCTTTACGTTATTATTTTGGAACTAGCATACTTGAACTTTGGAAATATTATTATTATTATGAGGACCAAACCAAGACATATTCTTTCCTCTGTATACACTCTGTATCGTTTGCACCTAGGGGATCTGATCCCATGGTGAATAAATTCTATCTATCTATCTATCTATCTATCATAAAAATTCTCCACGTGTAACAATTTATAATACAGTAATGATATTCAAATAAAAACGAACATGTTCAAAGTATAAGGGAGGCCTAATTATTATTTGCCGAATAGAGTGGCTGAAAACTTGGACCAATTCGTGCCAAACTTTACGTCTCGTTCCTGTCGTTTGATATCCTTGAATTCTTTCCATTGCTTGTATAACACTGGATCCTTCGGTCCCCAGTCATCTCTCGGCTTGAACGTCTGAACCCACGGACAAGATGCGAAAATCTTGATTAGGATGTATTGAACGGAAGGAAATATGTAAGAGAATGATTTTTCCCTCTTGACTTACCTCGAACCATCGGCTCCGTCTATTCTGTAATTTGTTGATTATGAGCCAGATAGGGAACTGCGCCACTCCGAAGCCGAGCAAACACCACCCAGCAGCTGGAATGATCACGTACTTATAAAAGCTGGTACCGATAACGGTCTCGAAAGAAGAAACCGAGTGCTCACCGTATGCAGACGTGGGATACTCTTGGTCATTGTAGGTGAGCGGTGTTAAGGTGAAAAGAAAGTATATGAAAATGACGAAGAGCATGATCGGTGTCAGTAAACCCCAACACAGACGCCAGTATAACGAAGGCCTTTTCCCGCTCATGAACTCTACATCGTCGACAAAGTTGTTGATGCCTGCACATTAAACAAACCGAAAGAACTTGACTCGGAGAACCTGAGAATGTCAACGCCAGTTTTACATCTTACACGTTCATCTTACCATAGACCCACGAAACTCCAACTACCTCGAGAGTTCCCATCACGACGAGGATGAAAGTACCAGCGAAGTAATCGACCAAGTTCAAAATGTACTGTCCACCCTGTACGAATTCAAGTACCGTTATAGCCATACATTGCAGATCGTGGCAATATTTCCACATTGACTCACCGGGGTGCAGTAAGCAATGCCAACGAGGAATCCGACAATGCCGACGCCTAGGGCAACCTTCCAGTGCGCGAGGCCTGGAAACTGGTCCGTGATCACGCTGATGACGGCGTTTGAGATTGCGGCGACGCTGCCAACTGCAAGTACGAATAACATGAGGAAAAAAAGTACAGCGAACAGCTGTGGAACAACGACGAACTTGGACAGAGCTTCGGGGTAGGATATGAAAGCCAGTCCAGTCCCACCGCGCACGATGGTACTCATGTGATCGGTCCCTGACTCGTATGCCAAGTTTCCAAGGATTCCGAATATCGTTGAGCCCGCCAACAGACTGGTGCACAAATCGAGAGTTGTGACTATCGTGCAATCCCTGAAATGACGAGATCGAGAGATATAGAAAAATCGTAGTACAAATAAGTGAGTAAAGGTGGTAAAGGTTGATGAGATATGAGAGACGATCCGCGAGCAGACCTGTTGACGTTGTGCCGAAAGTCGTTGTACGACGAGAACATCGTGACAGCCCCGAGGCAGACACCCAGGGAGAAGAACGCCTGGCTGACGGCGGCGTACCAGACTTGAGGATCGAAGATCTTACCCCAGGTTGGTTTGAAAAGAAATATTATACCGTCGGCTGCCCCTGGCAGGGTAACGGCTCGGATCAAAAGCGCGATCATGATCGTGTACGGGAATAGAGCGAGGAAGTAGGAGGCTTTGCCCACGCTCTTTACCCCTCGGCAGAGGACCAGGATAACTGCGAGCCAACTTCCGGCCAGACAGAGCATCAGCTTCCACGACGGAGCACCGATCCCGTCGCTTATGTCGTCGGCCTCGTTGAGCACGACTTTTCTGCAAGGATTTATTGTTCTTGTACCTAACGCCGATGCTCGATAATCGATCGTTCTCCCAAACAATACTCACAAGAAGAAAAGTTCGGCCGAACTGGACCGCGTTCCGTTCCTCGTCACGTTGCTCGTAGCTCCCGACGAACTGAAACAAAGGTCTCCCCATTCTTCTCGACAGATCGTCCAGGGCAGTGGTGACGCGAAACTTGAGACTAGGTAGAACAAGATGAGAGCCATCAAAGCGCAGTAGTAAGTGGCCACGGAGTATGAGGCAACTATCACCCCGAAGCCGATACCTGCGGAAAACGATCAACAACCTGACGTTGATTCTGACGAAGCGCCGAAGCCACTCGAGCAATTGCGCGCCGTATTACCTTTGAAAGCTGGCGAAACGGACCAGATTTTGATGCAGGACCTGCTGCTGAATTGTCCGAGAATCATTTCCATGTAGTAACACGGCTTTCCGATTACGTACAGAACCACTATGTACGGTATGAGGAACGCTCCGCCGCCGTTTTCGTAAGCTGTGTACGGAAAACGCCAGACATTGCCGAGACCGACGGAGAAAGCGATGCAGGACATGAGGAATTGGATTCCGCTACTCCACTGCGCGCGGGGTTCCACATCGTCGTTGTTGGTCGGAGCCCCGTTCTGCTGCCTGCTTCTTCCCTGCAACGATAAGGAAAACTGCACACGAATCAAGACTGATGCGTCAGTAAAACGTTACGGGGCAGCCTGCGAACCTCACGAGAAAGTAAACGAACAAGTTAGCGTCTGTAAATGTGTATATTGTAGTATACTATACATATGTATGTATGTATATAGTGTAGGTACAGAGGTGACCGTGTTAGCTGAAAGGAATCGAAAGGAAAATTTCGTGTAATTGTTGTTTATCGCGTATAGGCGCCGATCAAGATTACAGTTTGGCACTTGGACATATTTCAGTTTAGATACCTGTATACCTGGCATGCGCTCGGTCTTCGTCAAGCGGTAGCCTTGAGAAATTTCCTACGAAATTTATTACAGGTACCTTGTTCATGGTGACAGCTTATCAATAGAAGATGGTAATTGCTCATTGTCACACATCACCTGTATAGCATATCACTGTCAATGACACTGTAAAAAAAGTTCCGAATTCACGTATGTCATCTGAGTCAGGCTATGTTCTCGGGCACTACCGTTGTTATTGAGAGCGCAATAATAACGTTGTCCTAACGATGTCCCTGTGATTATTATTGATTGCTATAATTATCACAGTATACATACCTAGAGCGGTTTTATGCTACATACCTTGGCCCCGTCGTCCATGGTAATACCTCAACGAACAACCACTAGGTATAAGGATGCCCCAGAACGCTGCAGCCTATATCCTTTCGCGACAATCACACATGGACGAATGTTAAGTTTGTTTTGATATGTGAACCAGCCACTGGGTAAACTGTTTCGGTTCTGAAGAGTGTAATAACCGAATGGAACACGAACGGGCTGGCTGCGAGTCTGCGCAGTCGGTATTTTTTACAAATTGAGAAGTAGGGAACGAAATTTCCACATGATGTCAAATTGGTTGTTTTCGTGAGACGAGCAAATTGACATTCTTTTATTCGATTTGAAAAATCTAGGAAACGGCATTGTTCCACCGCCGTCACTTCAGGCTGCTGCCGTAGCATTAACTAGATATCCTTTGTCCTCGAATAATATGAGGTGGTTTTTTCTTAATCAGCCAATTTGGATACAGCACAGTCGTCGTCGAATGATTCGCAGTTTTGCTCAGACTATCTTGAATCGCGAGGGCTAGCTAATCAACGCAGTAAAATTGCTCAGACCTGATGTATAAAATTTATTGCACCGACATGCCTACCCACCTATGCTATCGCTTCTGACGTCGACGGTTGTAATAAAAAATATACTCATAAAAATCAACAACTCCTTGGGACAAGGCAAGAAGCAAAATTTTTCCACATCCAAGTTATAGGCCCGACGTGTTGATTGCCTTATTCCGTTGGGATACATTTGTACCCGCCTGACACAGGGTAAATACAATTGTATACGCTTGCGAAAGTTTACAACGACAAGTACCTGCATCAGTTTGCGAACCGCTTAGTTTATCTGGAACGCGTGCAGACGCTATACATATTATAGCCACTTGCGCAACGTAAGTATACGCACTTCGCCTTGCCCAAAACAATCACGACTGCGCATGAATGGACGGAACAAAGGCAGATGAAATAAATAAAGACTTGAGATCTATTTTCATGTTTTTCTTCATTTTTTCTCTCTGATTCTCAGATGATTATATACATATAGGTATAATAACAGTATAAAACGTACATATGAACACACACAGTTAAATCACTTGAAGAAAAGATCGTAAAGTCCTTTCGATGAACTTTCGACTTTGCTCGACGCCTTGAAGGACTCCCACTCCTGTCGTTTCTTCGGATCATTTGGTCCCCACTCCGGAGAAGGCTGGAAGGCGTTCTTCAGGGTCTGAGGAGGACGCGGAAATTTATCCTATCTTATAACGGACCGACTACCATCGAGATCAATTGCTCACCTGCGTTATGGTCAGACCCCTCTTCTTGATAATCTGATAGACCATCCACGCTATCAGCTGGACCACTCCGAATCCCAGGATGCACCAGCCAGCGACTGAAACGACGACAACAATGATGAGAATCGGTTCAAAGATATGGGTAAATTAAGTGTCCGATGTGGAAAACAAACCGTAACCCGAGACTGGGAACTGGATGTCGTTGTAAGTCGGAGGCACGTATATCGCGATCGTGTAGACCAAAATGACGATCATGAGGATCGGGGTGACCGCGACCCAGCAAACTCTCCAGTAAATGCCGGGCCGGACGCCGGTCATGAACTCAACGTCGTCGAGGAACTTGCGCAAGCCGTATATCCAGAAGACGGTAGTGATTTCGACGACCCCGACGATAATCGCGACGAAGGTACCTCCGTAGTAATCGACCAACGTCAGTATCCACTGTCCACCCTGAAAGATGAAATATACACAGCGATGAGACAGGGTCTGGAAGTCATTCGTATCCGTCCGTTTACCGGCGTTATGTAGACCAGACCGATCAGGTAACCGCTGATGGAAATCGCCAGGATTATCTTCCACTGTTGGATGTGCGGGAAGCGGTCGCATAGCACGCTGAACGGCGCTCCGCAGAGCGCCATGGCGCTCCCGACGCCCAACACCAGCATCATCACGAAGAAGAGAACGGCGAATAGCTGCGGGACGAATGCGAACCTGGACAAGGCTTCGGGGTATGAGATGAAGGCGAGTCCGGTGCCTCCTCTGACGACGGTGCTGACGTCGTCGGTGCCCGTGGTATAGGCGAGGTTGCCGAGGATGCCGAATATCGTGCACCCGGCAATGAAGCTGGTGAAAGTGTCCAGGGTCGTCACTATCATGACGTCCCTGTAACATCTGTGCTCGAATCTGTTGTACGAGGCGTACATGATGATCGGTCCGAAGCAGACGGAGAGGGAGAAGAAACACTGCGTGATCGCGGCGTACCAGACCGACGGCTCGAGCAGCTTCGACCACTCCGGGGTGACGAAGAAGAGGATGCCGATGTCCGCGCCGGGGAGAGTCACGGCCCTGATCAGGAGAGCGGCCATCACGAGGTACGGGAAAAGGGCCAGGAAGTAGGCCGCCTTGCCCGAGCTCTTTGTGCCACGGCAGAGCACCCCGAATATCAAGACCCAGCTAACGGCCAGGCAAATGCTGAGCTGCCACGAGGGCAGTCCGATCCCATCTTCTATCGAGTCGGCTTCGTTGAGAACTGTCTTCCTGAAATTTCAGCGATTTCACGTGAGCATCGAAGCGTCGTGCATTTCGTCGGACGTTATATTGATCGGATTATATCGCGTACAGGAAGTAGAGCTCCGCCGAACTCTGCAGAGTCCCGTTTCCGGTCGCGGCCGTAACGTTCGTTGTGCCCGCGGAGTCGTAGCAGTTCGGACCCCATTCCTCGAGACACTTGGACCACGGTAATTCCGACTGAAAACTTGCCACCAAGTAGAAGATGGTTATCGCCATCAACGAACAGTAGTACGAGACCACGCACAGCGCGGCCAACAGCTGACCGTACCCGATACCTGGGGATAGCGAGCGGACGTACAATCTGGGAACCGAATTTCGCCCGAAGGAAGACTCGGGCAAGTTTTACAAAAGCGAAAATGTAGTTGAAACGTGAGTTGAATCCAGTTGGTTATTTGCACAGATGCGAGAGAGCGCAATAAGCTCATGTTTGTTCGGCTCGAGACTACACGGTATGCGAAGCTGATATTATACACTTCCGCACCTTTCATCGCCGGCGACATCGCCCAGACTTTGACGCATGATTTACTCGTGAACTGGCCCAGAAGTACTTCGAGGTAGTAGAACGGCTTGCCGACAATAACGAGGATTATTATGTACGGGATGAGAAAGGCACCGCCTCCGTTCGAGTAAGCTGTATACGGAAACCTCCAAATATTACCGAGTCCCACCGATGTCGCGATGCAGGACATCAGGAACTCCAGACCACCCCCCCATCCTTGTCTGTCAACCTGAAGACCGAACATTTTTTTTATTCAAAACTATAATAGTATACCCACTTTTCGCGCGCGAATAAATAGTTGTGAGTGACGTTGACACGTCCACGTTGTGGAACAATCATAGACTTTTGGCCATTGATAAAACGAATCAAATGTGAAACGGAAGAGGGATGGTTGTCAGCGCGGTTTCAACACCCTCCCTAATTACCTCAACCAAGTGACCCTCGGAAACTCCCATCGTTCTCGTACCTCATGTAGATTATAAATTTATGAAATTGAATCCTGGGATTGCTGTTGAAGTAGAAATGGAAATAGAAGTGGAAGTGGAGAACCGAAAGTCGACCGCACAGTTTGAAATAGTTTGAAAAAATACTTAGAGCCCACACCGCGGTAGCCGTTATGTAGGTGGCTCGGAGTCAGACTTCGATCTGTTCGTTTCCGCGAATAATGTCTAACTGTCTGACAACGAGTGTACGGAGACCTGACTGTGCCGGTTAATCTCCAACAAGACACAATCTGCGCGTCCTTCGGCAGTTCCCTGATATCCGGCGCAGCGAGGTAGCTGGAGGATTTCTGGATAAGATAATTGGATGTAATAGTCCGAGACGCGTAAACGTCCTTTTCACGCTCGTTTCCGAATCAAACTCCTGCCCCGAATGCCGGAATTCGCGTACACGCGTGCGAAGATAAAACCACTTCACTTACTATTAGGTAAAATATTCGAACTTGTGGAGAACAGGGTTCGCCAAATTTCAAGCTCTACGTCAATATGAGATTGCTAATTAGTGAATGTACAAGTTCAAAGCTGAACAAACCACGAGACGATGAGACGCCAGACATACTTTCGCAGCTTCGCGATAAAACCATAAATCGAGTTACTCTCGGTTAGATAAAGTCCCGCCCGTATTTTCTCACGATTTCAAGTTAAATATAGAACCATATGCTTTCCTCTACACTTGAAAGTATATCCTAAATAATCACAAACTTTGCCGACGATGAAATAAAATGAGATACAGCATTCTGTTTATTTTCTTCTCTTCTTATCTCAAATTGTTTCAGCAATCAAACAAAATCATCGCCTGTGTTTCAATCGTGATAATCGAGCTGCCAGCAATTGAAGAATTTTTCAAATCTAATCTATCTACAATACCTACCTACGTATGACCAATGAGATAGAGCGGTCCGACCCATGCACCTAGTCATACAATTTACGATCACGAGCTTTAATTTATAATTCCATGAAAAACGAATAAAGTTAAATGAAAACAAGACATCACGCACTGATCAATTTCAAATAGGTATCCTGTTTTTGTTTCTTTCTTTATCACGCATACCTACGTGCAGTGTATATGCATACCACACCGATTCATAATCAAATCGTATACCTACACACACACTTACAATATAAGCGTACAATTGCAGTAATCCCTTTATCGAAATATCAAGTAAGGAGGTCCTCCACAACAATGATTAATGAGGTGCGATTTCGATTGGGTCGAATCATACCTGTACCAAATTGTTTAATTTATACAGGTTTGATCCCTTGGTAGGAAGTATGAAGTCGAAACCGCTTCGAAACATGTGTGTAGGGTAGCTTTTCCAACTTTGCGGTAGACGCTCGTCTTCGGTCGGGTTTTCGTTTTTTGATAAAAAAACTTGTCTCCAGGAGACAATCGAAATTGAAACGCTTTTAGTAATGCAGCTTCGCTGCATCGCTAAAAGCTGGTTTGAAAACCGGCTGAAACAGTTGTGGGGAAATGATGATCTCCAGCGTAACGCGTAACGATCCCCAGCCCCCCCCCC